>JACXGM010006546.1:0-32629 GCA_016801145.1 Umbra pygmaea | reverse complement strand
CCCGCTGCTGTGCTGGATCCCATGTCACTGCGTTTGATGATCCCGTTTCCACCCGATGACGCCAGCTTTCATCTCCAGGCGGCTTCACGGTGTTCGTTCGCAAGAACACCAAACTGTATTGATGCTACATAAAGACTATGGTCACAGTCCACCCATCATATCTTCATTGCTGGACAATAATTGAACACGGATTGACCTTTTTACAATGGGCTGTGTACCTTCAGATCCCCCACCCGGTACAGCCAGAAGAGGACTGGCCACCCCCTTGAGTCTGGCCTCTCTCTAGGTTTCTTCCTAGGTCCCTCCTACTAGGGAGTTTATCCTAGCCACTGTGCATCACTTGTGTTGCTTGCTTTTGGGGGTCTCGGGCCGGGTGTCTGTCAAAGCACTTTGTGACAACTGCTGTTGTAAAAAGGGCTTTATAAAATAAATTTGATTGATTGATTGAGTCACTTTTATATATATTAAATATTTACGAGGTAAATAAGATCAATAAGATCATTCTCTATGCTTTTGATTAAGCAATTCCTTATCTTATAACCTTAGTGCATTGCACCTGGGGGAAAATAAATATATTAATTATTAATGAGTTAATTTCATAAGTGCATATTAATTGTATTCTTTTATTCCCCGAGCACAGAACTCAGTGCTGGAAACACCTGTACCCACATCCTTTCAGCTGCAGGCCTTTAAGTTACGATCAACATTTTGTACAGCTCCTTTGTCCCAACACTAGACAGTAATTTCCGATTTTCCCCTTGCCCCAGATACAGGTTCGGAAATACATACAGATCTTCCCCCACCTCAGCATCATTAATAACAGAGACCCATTCTCTCGGAATGCTGGTCTTCACTCGGTCAAAACACTGTAAGACAGTGCACTCCAAAACAGTATCATCCACCATGTAAACCGTGTCAAAAATTGCTCAACCTCTCAGAAAGCCGTTATAACTTCCTAGACAAAGTATTTGATCAACCTCAATCCAACCCCTATGAATAGAGGATTATACAATACTTTGCCTTTCAACTGTATCTTTGGATTTAAAAACACTGGTTGAATAATTACCAGATCCTTAGTATTACAGCCATACGGAACCATTGGCAGAAGTTCCCCCATCCCATAAAACCTCCCTGTAGAACGCAGGAGTGTGTTCATACATAGGCTTTTTCCATGCCATTAAAAGCCCACTCTCGCCATATCCGCCACCAGGATACAGGTACTGTTGAAAGAAGTCCTTCCAAACATACGCCACTGCCCCATATAAATACTTCTGCACTGTCTTAATTCTGAACGCCTTCCTTTTCACATCAATGTCTAATAATCTAAAACCTCCATCTTTATAATCATCTGCAAGAACTGACCTTGAAATTCTTGCTCCTTTGCTCACCCACAAGAAATCAGCAACAACAACTTTTAATTCTCCCAAAACCCACTCAGGCATCTCAATTGCACCCAAGACATAAATACATTTTGACAATAATAGGGAATTTGTCACCACCACTCTCCCCCGTCAAAGTAAGTGACCTCAATTTCCAATAATTTAATGTACCTTTCATCTTATTCAAGACACCCATCCAAGTCACATCACACGCTTCCCGTTCGTCAAAACACCCAAGTTAACTCCTAAAACTTTAACGTACCCATCACCCTTCTTAAAATTATACTTGCACCCATCCACAGTAACCAGACCCACTGTAGACAACTCAGTATTTTCCACATTAATCTTTGCTCGAGATACATTCCCAAATACCTCAAAGCATTCCATAATCCTGATGACGCTGTCAACATCCTGGACAGTGCAAGTAATATAATCTGCATACTGCTGTACAATGCTCACACCACCTCCAGGCAGCGCGATCCCTCTAATTTGGGTATCAGCTTTGAGAAGATCAGCCAATGGTTCTACAGACATGGAGAACAGAGCTGCAGACAATGGACACCCTTGCCTCACCGATCTCCCCAATGGAAATACATCAGTGAATAAACCATTACACTTAACCCTACTAACAGCAGAGCCATACAGTAACTTCATCCAGTCAACCATGCAATTGCCAAACCCAAACCTCCTAAGTGTCTGCATTGAAAAGGAATGTTCCACTCTATCAAAAGCCTTGCTCAGGTCTAGGCCTAAAACCACAACCCCTTCCACAGCCATATGTCTGATCACATCCCTTATCATGCATATGATATCAGAAATGTCCCTACCTGGGACGCTATACGCCTGAGTCTATGTAATGATACTACCCATCACTTTATTAATCCTCTTTGCTCTAAGTTCTTCCTACTCCCTTTATTTTTATATATGAGTGTTAACAAGCCTGTAGCCAAAGATTCAGGGACTTCATGGTTCACCTCCGTTTATCGGTAAACATCCAATAAAACGGGCCAGAATACCAGCAAAGGTTTTATAAAACCCACTCGTCAACCCATCAGAACCCGGGATCCTATTATCATGAGCAGCTTATCTCCAGTACCGTGAGATCCTCTTCACACATGCACCTTTCATGCTTTGAGATTTTGACAGTAACATAACCTAGCATTTCATCTATACTTTAATTATGCAGTGTGCCTTTTTTATAAAGATCATGATAAAAACACTCAGCCGTATCCAATATGCCAACCAGGGCCCGGTTCCCCGATAACGCCACTCTTAGCGTGCTAAGAAGACTCAAAAATATATATCTTACCGAAGTTGTTTATGTTCCTAAGTGTGTTCCCCGAAGTGTCCCTTAGGAAGCTTCTTAACATGCTGCCTCTTAAATTCAACGTTACAAAGGCGCTGTCCCAAGTGAAGGTGCTGAATTAGTTGGCATCGATTGCTCAGGAATCGATTTTTCACTCCAAACGAAGGTGCATTACGGCGTTAAGAAAGACAACACGTTCTATGTAAATGAAACATTCCTCAAATTATTCCAGTAACATTTATTTTAGCATAGTTTAAGTTATCAGTAAAATATAGACTATTAATTAAATTATCAAGTTGTCACATATAATATAATATCTTCACACTATATGTTGTGACTGGTAGACGAACCAGGTATCCCTCGCTAATCATCCACCCTCCTCATCCCGTTGTGCCACTTGTGCCGCTTCTTGATGTGGGTTTAACAACTTCTAAAAATGATGTAAGACACTTTTATTTCAATGGTAAGGTACTTTACAATCAGAATTGATTGGCAAGCAGCTGCAGTTACTTCTGTTTAATGTGGTATTAATTGCCATTGGTTAATGTTTACAATAAAAAGCAACCTATCTACAATAAACAGAGAGAGAGAGAGTTAGATAGAGAATAGGGTGGGGAAGAAACGTAAAAACAGGGCACCAAGCTTCTCGTCAGAGGAACTTGAAGTTTTGATGGACGAGGTGAGCTTGCACAAGGTGACACTGTTTTCCAGCTTTCGGAATAACTTGGGCAACAGTAACAAAAAGAGCTATGGAGCGACATAGCAAGGAAGATGTCTGCCTCCGGATCAGGCACACCAAGGTCCTGGCAGGACGTCAGGCAAAATGTCAAAAGGGCTAAAGTTTTGCCGAATATAAAAATTGACATGGACTAAACGGCTCCGCGGCCGGTCCCGTCTTTGATTCAATACAAGGACACGTTGGATCGCTGCCATAGTTGGTCGCTTACTGGACACCACCATGCTTACCATTTATAGATCTTAGCCATTTAGAGCCAAATTGTTTGCCAGACTTTAATTATCAAAAGTGATTGCCAATATAAACGCTTTAATGACATTACGAAATAACCTAGGCTAATTACCACATATTAGTTCTGATACCAAATAGTCAATTTCATAAATAGGCCGGTATCCATTGCAAACATATTTTATTATTAGTCTTAAAATGTCCATAAAATCATTTTTTGAGTCACAACATTGTCAACATACCATAGTTTGACTTGTACTGCGCTGCACTGATTTCTAAAGACTACTGCACAGTGGCGTCGACTAGCGACTTGAGCTCAAACAACGTTAAGAGAGAGCTTACGAATGGTCCAGACCAACCTTACGAAAGTGTGACTTACAGAAGATATACTTAGCGTACGAACGTGTCGGGAACCGTGCCATGAGGTTAAGAGAGAAGTTAAGGAATAGGTTAAGAACTACTTAGCGATAAGAACGTTTTAAGGAACCGGGCCCAGATCATTCATCTCCTCCCCTCTCTCTCATTCTCTAACTCCACTATAGATTTATTAACCTGTTTTCTCTTTTCTACTCCAAAAAAGAAAGAGGTACATTTCTCTCCCTCAGGTGCATACTGTACTCTACTCCTCACAATAGCCCCAGAACACTTCTCATGTTCAAATGCATTTACGGCAGCTTGAGCATATATTACATCAGCAATGTCATAATTAGCCTCAATTTCAGCACGCTCAATTTCTAGATCAAGCCTTTTTCGCAACTCAACACCCTCCCTCTTTATAAGGAAATTCCTCCGTCTGGCATAATTTATACTCAACCTTTTAATTCCACCCTTTAGCACCTCCCACCACATTCCTACATCGAGATTCTGTAGGGTGGCTGCCAAACTATCAGTAAGGCACTTTACAATCATGGCTACATACTTGTTTTCTTTAAGCAAGCAGGCATTCAGACACCAGACACCTCCCCCTCTGCTAGGCACCCCAGGACTCAGCGAAAACTGCAGTGCGGCATGGTCGCTAAAATAATTGAAGGAATAACAAATTTCAGTTACATACTGTGACATACCTGCAGCAACCAGACAGCAATCAGTGCCACTCTGCTTTATCTTACATAAGCGGATTTGCCTCCTAGAATCCTCCCTCTTACTTGGATGCATGTCTAGCCACACATCCCTTAGCTTGTGGGCAGACATAAGGTTCAAAGTACTCTCCTAGATGAATCTGAATGAAAATGAACACTCTTAGTTGCATCCAATTTTGTTAGCCATACATTAAAATTCCCCACTAAAGTACAATTCCCTGTAAATTGTTCACCAAGTGTCCTAAAAAAGAGAGTATGTTGAGCTTCTATATTAGGAGCGTAGACATTAATCAATGTATACCCAATATTTGTGTTCAAACCCAATTACCAACATCCTACCTTCATCATCTACATATACAGTATCTTTCTAACATTCTGCACCACCCCACTCTTAATCAAAACAGCAACCCCACATGACCTCTCACCTCCATTATTAGCAAACAGCATATCAGTCCATCTTTCCTTTATGTCAACCATCTTAGAATTAGTCCAATGTGTCTCCTAGAAGCACACAATGTCAGCACGTAATGAGCCTACAGCCCGCTCAAACTTTTCCATACTTCGATGTCCATTGATGTTAACAGAGAACACACTCACCATTATGGGGATAAAAAAGGAAATGTTGACGTGTGACAATTTCTTCACATTCTATGAACTGGCGCGGCGGCTCCTCAGGAGGAACATCACCATGGTCGGCACGGTTCGAAAGAACAAGCCTAAGCTGCTGCCGGCGCTGCTGATGTGCAAGCGCAGGGTGATCCACTCATCCCAGTTTGCCTTCACGCGCACCACTGCTCTAGTGTCCTCCATGGCCAAGGGGAACAGGAACGCATTGCTCCTGAGCACGCTCTATACGAGGCTGTGATCAGCGATCATCGTCCTTAATTACAACCCCAACAAGGGAGGCGTGGACAACCTGGACAAGTTGATCGGCACGTACAGCTGCAGACGCACAACTGCCCGCTGGCCCCAGTCGTCTTTCACAAATCTGATTTCACGATCTGGTGAGAGGCCCGGCCTTCTTGGATGCCTAGCAAGCGCAACAAGTGCCGAGTGTTGCTGGAGTGGCTGGGCAAGGCGCTCGTGGCTCCGCTCATCTACCGGAGTTGCAGTCTGCCCTGCACGGAACCATTCACGGCGGTTGTGCTAGCCATCCTTGGGGCCACTGCCGCCGGAACTGCGGCCGGACCTGAGGCAGGATCATTGGCCAGACCTGCTGCCAGACCCATGGCCGGCACAAGCAAGAGGAAGAGGTGTCAGATCTGCCCCTCCAAGAAGGACAGTAAAACGCACACTGTGCGCTGCCGGTGCCAGAAATACATTTGCAAAGGCTGTTCGCTTGCCTGCTGCCCCGCGTGCGATCACTGGGGCATCTGCGAATAATGTTGAGCAACTCAGAGCGGGACGCTGCTTAAGGGTCACTTAACACGGGTCACTTTGACCCAGAGAACATGGGGTGTGCACGGAATATGAGGACAACGGAAGAGATAAGCAAGTCAATGTGGCTTATAGTTAGTTGTTTGTTGTTTTCTATTCATCAGTTTACAGTGTCATAGGTGCTAGCTTTTCATGTTTTTTCTTTGTTGTATCTACACAAGTGAAACTCTGTCAACAGTAAACCAAACCACATTTGAGAAGACGCATCTGCCTCCTACTGTTTCCTTAACTCCATCATGTTTCCTTAACTCCATCATGAATAATCCCCTGTATAAGTACTGTGCACTTTGCATACTGTAAAATGGTTGCACATTTGAAACAATTCCAACGTATGCCAAGTGCAACAAAAACTAGGTAATCTTCAGGGAAGTCATTAATTGTGCTTATGTGTCTGCCATTAGAGAACATACCAGAAACTACCAGGTTCTTTACATCAATCCTGTTCTCAAAAACAATGATGATACTGCAGTCAACTGCTCTGAGAACGGAACATCTTTTGCTATAGAGAGGGATTCAATTACCGTAATTCCTCAAATAAAAACCGGTACTCAAATAAACACCAAGCCTCTGATAGTGGCCGGGAGCGTGGTCAACACGGACAAATAAAGGCCGGTCTTAAATAAAGGCTGGGGGAATATTAGGTGTGGATAATCTCCTAGGTGCCTATCATGTAATGTGCATTCCAGTTACGCGTAATGTACATTTCTATCACTTCAATAGATTAAACAATATATTCATGCTATTTTCGGATTATGGTACTTGTCTAAAGCAGCGATACTCACTGCTCCTGTGAGCTGCCAATCCGTAGGTTTTTATTCCAAACCTAACTTAGCACAAGTGACGCTACTCACTACCAGGTTGAAACGCTAACTCAGGGTAGTCGAAACTTGGGTTGTCAATGCGGCTGTATGTTTTACTCAGCTTGGCGTTGTTTGTTTTAATGTACATGTAGATGGCAGTAACTACATTGGAAATAACATGGCTCCCATTCAGTGCAAGCGATTGAATCTTCAACAACTTTTTTCAACTACGTATTGGAACGGTTACAAGAAGTGTTGAGATTGCGTTAACAACGTAATGCAGCAATAAAAGGGAAACTGGAACAAGGATTGACATTAAAATATAGCCAATTATACTTATCAAACAGAGGGAATCAGAAATAAAGGCCTGCATCTAACAAAAGCCTGCTTCAAATAAAAGCCAGTTGCCTTCTGCGGTAGAGGTAAATAAAGGCCCCAATCTTTATTTGAGGAAATACGGTACTTGAATACAGAAAAATGCCTTCTGCTCACTTATACCATGTTTCATGTTCTTAATTTTTTGTTTTGCTCTTAATTTCACCCACCACCTTTTTATGTATTATTATTTATTTTATAATGCATGCAGAATCCCACCCACCAGCAGACAAACTCAAACATAGCTGAACCTCTTCCCTGTGAATAGGCAGATTGGTGGTGGATTTTTTATATTTTATAAAATATAGAATCTTTGTTAATTAGTAATCACTGCAGTGCCTTTAATTGTTCAGTAGTTAGATAAATATAAATACAACCCCAATTCTGAATAATTTGGGACAGTGTGTGTTACGTCCCCCAGTTTTTTCTGCGGGCAGTGTTCTATTGTGTATGTGTCTCTGTATGTTCTCTGTCAATCTGTGCCCAGCAGGTGGAGCCAATTGGCAGGAGGTAATAAAGGACACTTCTATCCCATCAAGAGGGTTGATGTCATCTGGTCCTGCCTACCTCATCAGAGCTTTGACAGCTGTGGTTTATTGGGAGCTAGATTATAAGCTTTGTAGTTTTCATTATCTTTCTCTCTCTCTTGGTGACAGCCGTAGGGTTTCTGTTTGGTGTGTGTGTGTGTCTGTCTGTCTGTGTGTCTGTCTGTGTGGCTGTCCATCTGTGTGTGTGTGTGTGTGTGTGTGAGAGAGAGAGCTTGTTTACTATTTATTATTGTACTTTGAATTATCACTGTTAAGAATCTTAGCATTTGTTCTTTTGTTTCTCCAGGGAAAGGAGAACGCGGTGGGGAGTGTGTAGAAAGAGCCACACATGGGTATACACCGCCCTTAGGGTAATTCCTCTGTCTAGATACACTAGGCAAGATCTGGACAAACCACCCCCTGTATGTTGGTTAGAGCGACTTAACATGTGCCAGTTTAGTTATATGTGACTGTATTAGATAAGAACAGGTTAGGGGTGGTAGTGTACACATTTACCTAAATTATTCAGAATTAATTATTCACACTGATATACATCAACTGCAAGGGAACCCATTCAATCAACATACAAGTTGTTTGCGATACTAATAGTAAAATCACCCATGTCTTTGCGAATTATCCTGGCTCAAGCCATGACTCATTTTTGCTGGCAAACTCTGTAATTCCTGACATCTTTGAGGGGAATCCCCCCTTGGATGGGTGGCTGTGAAGGGGATAATGGCTATCCGTTAAAGACATGGCTGATGACACCATTTATGATGTAGCAACAGTGCGTGAAATGCTGTTTAATCGAAAACACACACAAACACGCTGTGTAGCTGAATTGAACGAACATTCGGCAGACTGAAAATATGCTTTAGGTGTTTGGATAGGACAGGAGGCACTTTACAGCATTCTTTGTGTCTTTTTGTGTTTTACACAACATTTCCATGAATCATGGATGTGTTGATGAAATAAATGAAGAAATATTAGAGGACTTAAGGAGACGTGATGTTGGAATGCATGTGCCGTTGCCACTTAACCCAAATGCCCCAGCAGCAGAAAGGAAGAGGAGAGCTTATTTGACAGAAGAGTGAGGTAAGCAAAGTAATCTTGGTCTAACGTTAGACTACATTGCAAAAATATCACCATGAATTCAAAACCTTGTGATTCAGTGAGAGTGAGCCCAAAACATCTGAAAGTATGTCTTTGTGACATTATTTACATAAAAAAAAATCATAGCAATCCGCCATTATAATAGCAATTCGCCATGGAACAAGCGCGCCTGCTCTTAAAGGGAATGTGAGATGACATTCTGATTGATATATTGCACATTACGCCCAAACCACACCTATGACTAATGTAGCTACTTCAGACCTACCCATTTTAGATTTGCTTCAGGCGCAAGTGTAATTTATCCCGCCGGCATAATAGCAACAGCCCCCGGGACACACCCACAATGTCACTTGCGTTTCGTGTTTGATACTTGTGTTTCAGATTGTTAAAATAGGTCGCATTGTGTGATGTTTTACTTTGTGAATTTAATTTATTTTTAAAATTATACACTAATTTCATATCTGATGATTGCAACACACTCCAAAGAAGTTGGGACAGTCGCCTGTTTACCACTGTGTAACATCACATTTTCTTTTAATAACACTTATTAAGCTTTTGGCTACTGAAGACACCAGTTGGTTCAGTTTAGCAAGTGGAATTCTCTCCTATTCTTCCATTATGCATGTCCTTAGCATATCCATTTCTCATTCAGTAGAATACGGTGTGACTTAGGAACTAATAAGATATAAACTGGCGCACACCCACAATGTTTGTTGATGGATGTGCTGACTATCGGATAATTAACTATTTAATACAAAAAGAAAGATGCTCACTCTGTAACGTCCAGCCCTAGGTTAGGCTGTTTATGTTCCTTTTATGTCTCCTGTGTTCTGTCTTACGTCCTCAGTGTTATTCAGTATTGTGTATATACAGTGGTCTAGTTATGTTCCTTTGAGTGCTTCCTGTTACGTGTCTCGTCATATTACTTATGGTATCAGTGTCTCATGTTTCGCCCCACGTGGCAGTATATTGTTTTATAATAAATATAGTTGGATTATTGAACCTTCGCGCCTGTCTCTCACTAATATCCCCGGGAGACCGTGACACACTCCAGGTTTGGGATCCAAGTGACTTCTAATTTAAAACATTAAAGTTTCAGCATCAACCTTCCTTCTCCAGGGTTGGAATTATACAGACACTGGAGTAGAATGGCTGCCATTCATGTAGAGATGCTGATTAGCAAAAATTTGTAGTGGTTCTTAAATATTACCAGAGCTGTATATGTGACTGTTGATGCAAGTTGGCTCTTTGTGTCCATTATTGTCCTTCTCCTGTAGATGTTTTGTCAGTTATATGATTCTTCATCTCCATGTGCATCATCATCCCTCTCCTGTTACAAGGAATTGTGTTTTATCTTTTTTCTTGTGGGGGAGAAAAAGATCCTCCCCAAACACACACAAACACACACCGACACACACACACACACACCTACACACACACACCTACACACCTACACACACACACCTACACACACAAAGTGCAATGACTGAAAGGGATGGTGGGGAGGAGTAAAGCCAAAGAAGAATATATACTGTAGGTGCTTAAGTGAAAAGGTTGTTGTGTCAGCCTTGGAAACGATGGCAGTTAACAAAGTATTCTCTTTGGTGACGGTACTGGTTTACCTCCTGTCAAAAGGTAAGACCACAATTCTTCTGCTTTACTTTTATGGGCCATTCTACAGTTGACTATGGACCTGAAGGGCAAGCTAGCAGTACTTCTATATTTCCAGCAGTGATTTGCAAAATGACCTACTTTATTCAAACATCATGAAAATATCATTTGATTTTCTTAGTGTATCTGACGTAAGATGTCACTATTTCTTTATTACGACTTCGTCAAAAATGTATTTTTGGGCTCTTTCCTTGAACTAGATGGCCACAATTAAAAAAACGATTTTCTATGCTGTCACAATTTACATTAGTTATTCATCTATTAATATTACCGTCTAGATTTAATTTAGTTAGTTATTAGCGAACTAACCACAGTGAAGAAAATATGAATATTAGTAGATTGTCATTTGTACACATAAACAGATTGTTTATTTGGTATTAATGCTACATTATCTATATGTTTATCAGTGCCTGTTATATGGATGCCATTTAGAAGCTCTTAAAAGGCATGTAATTTTTCAAATTTTTGGTAACACTTTATAATAACCATCATTTATAGATGGTAAATTGATAGTTAATTATTTTTTAGTAAATTGTTATTTCACTATTAACAAATAGTTATTTTACTGTTAACAAACAATAAAATTATATTTGATAATGTTTATTAATCATTATGAATGCTATAAATAACTGTTTATTGTTGGTAAACATATAATTTATATACAGTATTAGTTATTGGTTATTGATTTAAAAAAAGTTTGTAAACCTTTAGGAAACCATTTATAAACATCTGTAAACATTACCTAAATAGATAGACCAGATATTCCCAACACTTTGTTAATATTTACTAATTAGCTTGTAAACCATATCCAAACATTAGTTTATTTTAATTTACCTTTATTTTACCAGGCAAGTTGACTGAGAACAATTTCTCATTTGCAGCAACAGCCTGGGGAAAATGGAGAAAAAGGGGAATGAATGAATGAGCCAATTGAGAAATAGGGATGATTAGTTTGCCATGATGATATGAGGACCATATTGGAAATTTGTCCAGGACACCAAGGTTAACACACCACTCTTAGAAATAGTGCCATAAGATCTTTAATGACCACAGAGAGTCAGGACACCCGTTTAACATCCCATCCGAAAAATGGCACCCTACGCAGGGCAGATGTCCCCATCACCGCCCTGGGGCATTGGAAAGGATCTTTAGACCAGAGGGAAGAGTGCCCCCTACTGGACTTCCAACAACACTTCCAGCAGCACTGGTCTCCCATCCAGGGACTAACCAGGTCTGACCCTGCTCAGCTTGAGAAGCAAACCAGCCGTGCAATACAGGGCTCTATTCTGCTGGCCTATATGGTTATTATAAAGTTGCAATTGATGATTATAATACATGGCTAAATTGTTTAGAAACATTTAGATAATACTTTGTCAGTGGTTAGTAATTGGTTTGCAAACTTTCTATAAATATTGTCTGGATGATTATTATAAAGTTGCAACTGACGATTATAATACATTGCTAAAAGGTTAATAAATACTTACTGAAACATCTACAAACTGATCTGGTTGGCCATTCAAGTTACGACTGATGTTTACAATACTTTACAATTACTAAATAAAATGTTTGCAAACCATCTATATGAGTTATTGGAATGGCAATTAGAAAGTTGCAACTGATGTTTGTAGTAATTAGTCAATGATGAATAAGTGGTCTATAAAGCATCAAGTAACTTTATTTGGCACCATTAAATCTGTAATTGATGTTACATAAAACAGTGATTTGTGCACTGATAATAGTTTGTTTTATCAGCGAATTGAACACTGTTTGGATACGGTTTACAAACCAATTAGCAACTGTTAACAAAGTAATGGGAATATCTGGTCCATCATTTAGGTAATGTTTATAGATGTTTTATAAAGGTTTCTTAAAGGTTCACAAACAATTTTTTAATCATTAACCAATAGCTAATATTGTATATGAATTATATAATGTGTGCAACAATATACAGTTAATTTATAACATTAATAATAATTAATAAACATGATTAAATATAATTTTATTGTTTGTTAACAGTAAAATAACTATTTGTAAATTGTGAAGTAACTATTTATTAAACATAAATTAACTATCAATTTACCATCTATTAATGATGGTTATTATAAAGTGTAACCATATTTTTCCCCTTTCCAATTCCCTCTCTAATCCTGCCTTGTTGGCAGCTCCACAACTCCTTGTACAGATGTGTGGGATGACGACGGGTGCGCACATGGTTCATCCAACCACATGTCGCCTGAGCCACAGATTTCTTCCACACTGTTCACCCAACACGGAAGCCTTTTGTCGGATCATGCATGGGATGATTATGTTCTATACTTCCACAATTGTTTTTACAGTTGCCCGATCTGCACACAAGTCACTGGAGAGCGACATGGCAGGATAGATAATCTGATTTATTTAATCCATATCCCAGGCAGCGCTATGCCAATTTCATGCAGGAGGCTCAGGGAAAGTCAGAGAACCAGTGGTCAGGCTCGAATCCATGACCATTGTTACATAGACTGTCCTGCAATGCAGCGATTTAGCCCTCTACGCTACATGGACCCCCCTGGTAGATTATGTTTTAAACATTATCCTTTACGTAGGTCTTGAACAAGCTTACACATTTAAACACCCAATTGCAAAAACGTTGGGACAGTGTGGAAAATGCAAAAATCAATTCACCCTGTGCTATAATAAAACATAATATTATTACATCTATGTTTTTTTTATTACAAAGTTACCAAAGGTTAAGAAGCTAAGCTAGGCTACATGCTACTAGGCTACATGCTACCGGTTGCAAGATGGCAGCTGCCAGTCACTATAACGTTATGTGTAATGTGTAATTTTGCATAAATTTAGTGTATTCATTTTCAGCTTGTGACTTTCAATTATAGTGTCTGTCAATCACTATATAGGCTTTTTCAGATCTTCAATTTCTGCGGACCACTGTTGCCACTTCGCAGATCAAGGTATTATTTTGACAAAAATAATATGGTGAAAGCACAAACACCACTGATAAGTAAAGTTCAGTGACTGAAATTAGCTGAAGCGATAGCAGAAAGGACAAACCGCTAGGAGTGAAATTGATTTTAGAGCGCCAGCACCACATCTGTCACTCCTTAGGCCACGCCCCCTATTTATACAACTTTTATCATTTAAACGGATGAGTTTTAAAAACATTCACCACCCCAGAAGTGATGGGGGAAATAACCAACATACACCAAAATAATTTTTTGAACCAGGCTAGAAACATGTTTATTTCTGCTGTCAGGTTGGGCAGCAGAAATAAACATGTACTTCCTGGTAGGCTTAATTTTTCAGCCTCAGAGTGCTTTTAATCCGGGCAGAAAGTGGTTTGGCATTGTCCTGCTGGAAAAGTCAGGGACCTCCCTGGAAAAGACGATTTATGGAATGTAGCATATTATGCTCCAAAATGTGTACATATCTTTTTGCATTAATGGTGCCCTCACAGATGTGCAAGTTACCCATGCAATGAGCACTGATACAGCCCCATACCATGACATACCCTGGCTTTTTGACCTGACGCTGATAACAGCTTGGATGGTCCTTTTCCTCTTTGGCCCGGAGAACACAACAGCTGTTTTGTCCAAAAACAATTTAAAATGTTGACTCGTCGGACCTTAAAACACAATTCCACTGTGCTACTCTCCATCTCAGATGAGACCGAGCCCAGAGAAGTTGGTGGTGCTTCTGGACATAGTTTATGTATGGTTTCTGCTTTGCATAGTAAAGCCTTAACATGCATCTTTGGATGCAGCAGTGAATGGTATTAACTGACCAAGGTTTACCAAAGTAAGGAGCCCATGTCAGGATATCCATTAGAGTCTCATGACGGTTTTTAAGACATGTGACGTCTGAGGGATTGGAGAACACACACATTCAGAAGTGGTTTTAATCCTTGCCCTTTATGCACTAAGATTTTCCTGGATTCCTTTACCTTTTTAATGATATTGTTCACTGTAGAAGGTGAAATGCCCAAAATCTTACAGATTTGTCTTTTGGAAAATGTGTTGGATTATTCGCTGACCCATTCTTGCTCTTAAAGAACTAGGCCTTTTTTGGAGGATGTTGCATGCATCAATTTCAAAATAAACATTTACCATCAATAAACTATGCAGTTGATTAGGTAAAACATTAAATACCTTCAATCAATAAATCACATTTATTTTGTAAAGCCGTTTTTACAACAGCAGTTGTCACCAAGTGCTTTGACTGATTCCCGGCATAAATCCCCCAAGAGCAAGCAACACAAGTGATGCACAGTGGCTAGGAAAAACTCCCTAGTAGGTGGAACCTAGGAATAAACCTAAAGAGAGGCCAGACTCAGGGGGGTGGCCATTCCTTGTCTGGCTGCACTGGGTGGGGGATCTGAAGTTACACAGCCCATTGTATATAAGGTCATGTAATGTCCAGCCCTAGTTGGGCTGTTATATGGACTCCCTTTTGTTTAGTGTCTCTTGTGTTTATGTCTCCCTTGTTGTTCAGAGTTTTGCAGAGTGGTTATGTTTCTATGTTCTGTTTCACATGTTCCCTTTTAGTTGCTTCCCAGTGTGTGATGTAATGGTTCCCCCTAGTGTCCCTTTTGTCTTGTGATTACTCCTGGTGTGTTTTGTTTTGGGTTTATGTTCCCGCCCCTCACTTCCAGGTCTTGTCACATGTTTCTGTTCACCCAATAGATCACGGTTTAGTTAATTTTCATGTCCAGGGCCCGTATTTATCAAGCGTCTTAGAATTACTCTTAAGAACACTGCTAAGACTTGACTTAAGAGTAAGAAAATTCTTGGCTCAAAGCTGCGCTTAAAAGTTAGTTATCAAACATCTCAGTCCTACTTTTAGTGAAGTGTAGGACTAAATCTTAAGTGTCAGTCTTAGAGCTGATTCATGACACTTTGCTGTGCCGCAAACAAGATTTTGGATGACGACATAGGCAAGATCCAATCACTGAATAGATGTACTTGTTTAAGAATATTCTCAGATAAATTCACATTTAATGGTGACATTCATAAGAGGAGTTGACATTCAACAAACATTTGACAATAAAGAATTTTTAAGAGAATCCATTATGATATACACATTGTAAATTAAAGATAAAAAAAGATTTCCAATACGTTTTCCACTATTTCTCAATTAAGTATTTCAAACGAGTGTGCTGGTAACTGACCTGCCTATATATAGCCTAGAGTTAATGATGTTATCATAGCCACCATGGATTCCAAAAGATAACCGAACTGGAGAGAATAAAAAACAATGCTTGCTGTAGTTTAATTTCTGAGTGGAGAATATGGAATCTGCGCTTCCACTGGCCAATCCCTCTCCACCACACTTCGTGTGATACGATGTGCCCTGTGAAGAGATATATTATATATTGCCTATATTTGGATCCATTGTTCTATTAATAAACTATGAAACAATTGTGAATAAATAGCTTACAAAAAGGCTACCTGTTGTAGTTAATTTGGGCTTCTGTCAGTGGCATATGGAAAGGGGTGAGCAGCCACGAACAGGTATCCTCTGTCGACAGAAAGTGCCTTTCAAACAGCTTCTTTGGGCCACTTTCATTCAATATCGCGCGTCATGGGTAGACCCAGGCCATTTGGGTACCACATCCAAAATGTTGTATTCTTCATCAAACTCAACTTGTGCGTTGATGCTGTGGTACCTCTTCTTATTTATAGTATCATTCTCGTTGACGCTGGGAGCAATGATCTTTGTATAAGTGCCATCCATTGCGCCTACTACTCTTGGGAAGCCGGCTATTTGCATGAATTGTGTTTGCTTCTGTTGGATTATGCGGGGTGTTGTTGGGAAGTCAGTGAAACGCGTGACAATGTGTTGAGCTGTAAGTGCAATAATTGTTTCCATTACAATTCGGCTTATTGATTGTTGTGATGGGCCAAATAATCAGCATTGCGTTGCAAACAAAGCATAATCACCACCTTCAACTAATCTAAAAGTGAATTGCTGCATAAATGTCACTGGTGAAATGACGTTCCTCACTCAGTTGCTGACAAAGATGATGCCTGCTCTGTCCAAACAATACCGTTTTTAATTCATTAAGCGGCGTCAAACAATTAAAAAAACATTCTTCCTCTCCTAAAAGATTTGCGCACGTCTCTGTCTACGCCATCACAAGCCTCTACTGGCAACTCTTAACCACTTGAGAGACCTCTCGAGCGGTCTTAAATAGCTGGGAGAGTAAGAGTGATTCTTAGCTTTGAGAAATTTGATAACTTGCTTTTACACTTAAGTTTGAGAGTAGGAGTAAATTTTGTAAATTCTCAGCACTTAAGACTAAAATGGCACTTTGAGAAGCTTGATAAATACGGGCCCAGGTTTTTTTCATTGTGTAATTTCCATGTCCAGGTGTTTTTCAAGTGTATTTAAGTTTAGTGTTTGGTCTTGTCTCTTGTCGTTCAATGTATCCTGTTACGTGTTCCTGTTGTTTCAGCACCTTTATCTTTCGAGTTTGTTTAGCCCCAAGTGGCAGTTTTGTTTTCGAGTCCTGAGAATAAAAGTCATTGGATTATTGCAAACCCTTCGCGCCTGTCTCTCTCTCCATTTACAATGAGGAATAGTGACAGGTCATTGTAACGCCCAGCCTAGTGGGGCTGGCGTTACCATACAGAGTCATTAAATGTATTGTTTATATTCCTTTATTCATCTCAAATATGTTTCAAGTATGCCAGTGCTCCGCACTGGGTGTGGTTTAAATGTACTGTTCATTTAATTAGAGTGAGCACCGCTCCCCTGATTCACCAGAGCTAGATAGGTATTAGCTTAGGTTAGTATAGTTCTTGTAGATTTGATGAGTGATTATCTTCAGCCTTGTTAAATCAAACATACTCTATAGGCTCTGGTGAATCAGGAGTGCGGTGCTGGGCATTGACATTTGTCATTGTGTGTGGAGTATCGCGTGGTACAGATCACTGTGTTGCTGTTTTGGATTTTGGACCTGGAATATACTTACTATTTTGTGCCTTCCCCACTACAGGTCGTAAGTACAGTATATTGTGTGTTTAAGCCAGGCATACATTTAGTGTTTAGCGTGTTCTATGCCGCATAGTAAGAGCATAGTAAATATATATAAATATAGGATTGTGTGCAGCTCACATACCTGTCAAACCATTACTCAGTAACCAGTGTTATGTGCCATCTCTGCAACTGTGTGGATTAAACAAACTACAAAGATTATCCTTGTTTGGTCTTCCTCCTACACATCACCCAACATTGTGACAGTCACATTATTAATTGTTCAATTATTGTCCAAAAAGAAGATAGGAATGGGTGGACTGTGACCATAGTCTTTGTGTAGCATCAACACAATTCGGTTCAGTCCTGGGTAGGCCTGTCACGATAACAAATGTTGTTGGACGATAAATTGTCCCAGACATTATTGCGATAAACGATAATATTGTCTTTCAGAGACATTTTCATCTAATATAATGATAATGGCACAATAATTCAGGTACACCTTTTCAAAGATCAATAAACTTTTATTTCTAAATAAAATTTAACACTGGAACTGGTGTCACGGACCGGGTGTGTAGTGTGGAGGTTGAGAGAGGGAGACCAAGGCAGATAGATGGTATATGAAATAGATTTACCGAAGACAATTCCAGGGAGTATATAACCCAACGTAGTTGGATGTGGCACATAATGTGAGCAGCAAAACAAAAAGTTATATATATCTAATACAATCTACACGGCGTGGACGTGGGTAATATATATAGAGAGAGTACGCATTTGCTAAAACAAGACAGCACTCTTTTCACAACAGATAGAGCAGTTGATCAGCTCCCTGGAACACAACACACACCAACCCCAATGAATCGCGCCCTCCTCTCATTCACCCGAACTAATATAGTGACTGATCTACCAGCTGATAGTAATTAAGGAATGAGACACAATCAGTCTAGTACCAGGTGAACGAAGGGAAGGGGCAAGATTTAGAGAACACATACTTAATGTATAACCTTATCTGCAAAAAACATGCGGACATCCCTGCTTGGTTGTGACAGTACGCCCCCTCAAAAAACGTGGCTCCAGCAGCAAGGAAGGCAGAAAGAAAACAAAAGAAATGAGCGCCCCAAAAACCACAGAAAGAAGGAAGGGAGGGCAGGCGGGCAGCGCAATGCCCCACACACAGTACCTGGAAGCGCCCCCTGAAAAACCCCATTACCTATCTCCTGGTGGAGGGTCCGCCGGGGAACTTTGTGGTCAGGGCAGCCTCCCCGGATGACCTGCTGAACGTGGCTTCCCAAGCAGCAGAGTAGCGTAGGGCTCCCATAGGGTAGAAGAGAGCCCAGGTGGTGACAGCGCTGAGGAAGGATCAGGAGGCTGGTCAGCGACTGTGGCGGGTGGAGGCTGGTCAGCCGCTGTGGCGGGCAGAAGTCATCTCAGCGCAGTCCTTATAGACTCCCCCACAGCCATCGCAGCCAGGAGAGCCACCCTTGCTGATTGGCTGATCTCCTTTGCCCTTCGCATGGCAGCCCTTACCTCGAGTGTAGCCGCGTCAGACACCAGGAGTACATCTCTCACCTCTAGGGCCAGTTCTCTATCCCTCAGCCGACGTATCTCGTCCAGCCACTCCTGTGGAGGAGGTGGGAGTGGCTGGTTATCCCACAGGACCTGAGGACGGGTGCTGTGCCCAGGTGAAACAGACAGCCCATCACACCGCCTTAGCCCCCCTCAATTATTTTTATCCCGGGTAAAGATGCAGCAGGGCGCGGCTCATTCTGTTGTTGGTCTTGAATTGCTCTTTTAGGCAATTTATTCTGTCACGGGCCAGGTGTGAAATGTGGAGGTTGAGAGAGGGAGACCAAGGCAGATAGATGGTAGATGAAATGGATTTACTGAAGACAATTCCAGGAAATGTACATAACCCAACGTAACCCAAAGCAGCACAAAGGTAACTTTATATATATATATAAAATAAATACAGTTTATAAACTGCTTCTCCTCCCCCATCACATATCAATGAGACTTAAGTGGGGACTAAGAAAGGACAGAATGACCCTAGTCCCCCAGCACATAAACTACTGGGTCTGAGACAGGGGAGGACTGGAGATGTTGTACTGCACAAAGAAAACCTTGGCCAGGAGCAAACAGGCATGATTCAGACCCATAAACATTGCCAAAACCACACCCACAAAGGGACACCAACAGACCGCAACCACCCTGAGAGGGTAGAGTATAGTCCACATGGTGTACTCCCATTCCACAAGTCCACTTCAACTTCAACTTCAGGATATACATAGGCCCGGTGTCCCAATGCACAAGTTGAAGAATTTCACACTGCATTGCAAGCCCGCAAGGCAAGCGCATCCTTGCGGATTGTTCCATTGACAATCAATGACTTCCGGTGCAACACAACACATTTGACGGTTCCATTGGACAAGTTTTTGTTGTACAACCGAATTTTGAAGTTCCCAATGGAATGAGTAGCATAACATTATAGTACAACACAGGCAACATGAAATTTAAGTGCTAATCCATGTCACAACCTGAGAACACATTTCAGGAAATTAGTTGTGGCTGGACTGCTGCAGCAATGATATTCTCCTCCATGCTGCCAAACGGTCTTGCCTTGCAGAAGCACATCTGCGTCAAGTCTGCACTATTCATATGATAATATCCGGTAAAAAGTCACGTGCACTAAAATCTGATGTGTTCAGTGGACATCCCGCCTAGTGCTGGATTCACACAAGGCATGGCAAACTGGTTGCATTCTGGCAGAAGTCCATACATTTCAATAGAAATTAATCCGCACCGCCCTGGCAAACCTACCAGATCGAGCAAAATGTGAATGGGGTGTAGCGGGTGTGTCGCAAGAGATGAAATTATCCAACTTGTGCGGTGCTTTGTTGTACGGCACCAGAACCGTAAGCTGATGTATCACAGCTAATATGTCGCTTTCACATATGGGTTTATAGGAAAGCTTTGACAGCTCAGTAGATAGATTTCATCACACAAACTATTGCCAATGATTACTAAACTGAAAAAGCTCTTGCCAGTCACCTTGCTGGCGGAGGACAGTGGTATGCAATGTTGTCCTCTATCTTGAAGATGTAGAAGATTGATTACAATGTTGATTGCGGTGTCCAGGTGTGTCTGTGTTACGATGCCACGCGGTGATTTTTTGCCGTGCCTGGTGTGACTCCAGCATACCTCTGCCCCTCTGCATCCATTTCACTGACTCCCATATGATATCGCCACACAGGTCTACAAGTGTCATTTTGTGTCAAGTTGAATGTCAAGTAGAATTTATAGAAGGTAGCATAGCCTAATATTTCTGTGTGTAATGACTCAGACACTTAGCACAGTTTAGATTCAATTTAATGATGACAAGGAATAAGCACTGCAGAATCCAGAGAGTAATCAAGGCAGTCAGGGTCTGGTACACGTAGCAGGCAGAAAAAGGCACAGTTCTAACTTCTTAGAATGGTCTGACTGGCAGGCAGGGTTTGGTACACAAAGTATGCAGATTCAGGCACAGATCCAAAAGACAAGAATAGTCAGATTGGCAGGCAGGGTTCGATACACAAATTAGCACATGTCCAAATCTGAGGGTAGTCTAGAAATCAGGCAGGGTCATAGCTAGCAGGCAGAGGTAAAGGTAGGCAAAATCCAGGGAATCAATGTTGACAGGCAAAATCCAAATACAGAATATCCAAAGGCAGATCAGATGAGGAACGCTCAGTAAGTCAAGTACAAACAATACCTTGCAATTAGGCAACAGAACAGGTGAGTACTTTTACTGATGGAATGGAGTGCAGGTGATTGGGATCTGTGGGATGTGCTTTGTTCAAGTAAAACAAAGGATCTTGTGAATTCACAGAGTCTGGTATAGAAAACAGGGATGCAGCAGAACCAACCTGTGAGGACCTTAAACTGTGAGTGAACTGAAAATAGAACAAATTTAGATGTTCAGTTTGAAATATATACAGGTCCTTCTCAAGAAATTAGCATATTGTGATAAAGTTCATTATTTTCCATAATGTAATGATAAAAATTAAACTTTCATATATTTTAGATTCATTGCACACCAACTGAAATATTTCAGGTCATTTATTGTTTTAATACTGATGATTTTGGCATACAGCTCATGAAAACCCAAAATTTACTTTTTATTAAAGTAACGTTCCTCAACACTGCTGAAGAGATGAGTCTTTAACATAGACTTAAATGTTGAGTCTGAGTCTGCATCTCTTACATGGGTTGGCAGATCATTCCACCAAATGGGAGCTCTATGTGAGAAAGCCCTTCCTCAGTAAGTAGGACCTTGTGAAAGTAACATATGTGAAGGCAGCACCAAATAAGTAGGGGTGTAATGCCCAGCCCAGTGAGGTATTTATACTTGTGTGTGGTGCGCACAACACTAGTTGCTGTCTTCTCCTGAACAGAGGTGTCACAACTGAGGAGAGGCTACCGACTTTGATATTTCTACAGACTAGAAGAAGAAGAAAAAGTTAAACTATGGCAGAACTGGCAGCAGCATTGACGTTAATGTCAACAGTGGCTAAGATTATCTTAACTGTGTTGTTATGAACCATTTACAGTTTTATTATGAACCATTAACTGTTTTATTATTAATCGTTTACTGTGCCCTTGAAATCGTCCATGCTTCCGGTTTCCGATTTGTTGCACACCACTAAAAAACAAGAGTGGTGCGCGCCCTTGGCTCGCGCGCACTATATCCCCACCTGTCATCAAACTCAACATCATTTTGACATCACTTTGGCACGCGCCAGGTTATAAACAGCTAGTATAGTGCAGGCTTTAAGCACTAAGGGATTGGTCTTTTTTACTTAAGTTGCTACTGGAGGAGTTTTGGGATCTTTAGTCAAAATAGACTTGACTCTCCCTTAAAAATGCAATACATTTTTCTATATACTTCCAAAATGAATGGGAAAAGATGCATGACCCTCCCCAACAATTTATTGATGCCTTCTATACTGGATTGCGCTTGGTAAAGATGTAGAGTTAGCCATTGTTTTTTTACAAACATGACATACATGACTTAACATCTGCTTTCTCATCTTACACATAACACTCCAACAAGATGGTGGCCATTTCAGTTGCTTCACTCACTAACATTCTTGTGGAAACACAATAATCATGAATCACTAAACTTTAATGTTTCCTCACGACAGGTGAAACTCTTTGGTGTGCTACCTCTGATCGAGGGGGTAGGGTTAGGTGTGGTGCATCTTGGGGGTGGAGGATGGTACAATTTTTGTTGGGTCAAAACCATCTGTTAGCAATGGGGGGCCGAGACTGAGAGCTACATGGAAAATATGCAACAAACCAGCCACTTTTAAATGTTGTTTTCAGGACTGTTGGTTTGGACAAGTTTGTTTACTGTGTGCAATGTTTTGCTAAATCAACAGGGCACATCGGATCAACTGTCCACTAAAAATCGTTTGTTTTTACCTAAACATTATTTTTTTAATTCGGATAAACAGTTTACAGTACGACTAAGCACAGTCAGAGCATTAATCAAAACGTTTTAGAAGTCTAAAACAGACTTGCAAGTTTGCCAAGGAGAGGACGCATATACATATTGACACACCTATTTTTCCCATGTGCAGTTAGGTACTATAGAGTGTGAGGAAGGCAAAGAAGGATCCAAGGATCAGTGTTTTAGGACTGCACAGTTTTGTGGAATCTTGGAGTAATCAAGTCTGAAAATAAACAGTTATGCTGTCTCCATGTTAACAAGCTGTTTGGAAGGGTTGCACAAACAAAGTCCTAAAGGAGCCCAGCCCAGAAAGTGCAGGGATTGAACTTTGCCATCCTTACTAGAACTAACATGTGTTGTCATCTGTTGTGGTCAGATGAGCCAAAAAGTTTAACTGATGGCAATGTACACCATTGGCATGTTTGGCGACAAGAGGGAACTGCATACAAGGAAAAGCACCAGATAACCATAGTAAAATATGGTGGTGGATTGTTTATACTCTGGAGCCATTTTGCCACTTAGGGCTATTGTTAAGGTCTATGGCATAATGAAATCCACTAAGTATCATGATATTCTAGCCTAATAACTGGTTGACAATAGATGTAACTTTTAATAATACAATGACCCAAAACCTACATCAAAACCTTGCTGTGCTGGTCTGGTTGGTTTTCTTTCCTTTTTTGGCTGGCCTTTAAGGTTTTGAAGTTGGCCAACAATGTAATCTATTGTCGTAGGTTGTTTGAGTAGGTAATATGATCATTAGTGATAAAAACATGTATGACAGTGTGAAGTGACAATAGTAAAATGTGACATACACAGTGGTGAAACTAGTTTTGATCAATACATGAGATAATGACAAGTCTACAAAACTCACCAAACAAACCTAAGTAGGGACACTAAATGTACCAGCCGCGGTTGGTGGATCTTAATTGGAGAGGACGGGCTTGTATTACGCTCGGGACCAGAGTGAATGGAATGGTGTGCAACGCACAAAAAAAACACTTTTTTTTTTTGCGTTGTGCACCATTCCATTCACTCCGGCCCCAAGCGTAATACGAGCCCGTCCTCCCCAAATAAGATCCACCGACCGCGGCTGAAATATACACATGCTGTCAGGAAACCCAATCTTTGATCATCCATCCGTCCATTAGACAGCCAGACAGATGATTGCTCTTACTTTGTTGCTACTGTAAAATCAGTAAGAAACAAAGAGTTACGGTGCCTTTAATAAAATCATCATACCCCTTTGAAACAGTAACTTTTTTGTCTTACAGCCTGAAAAACAAAACCCATTAAAAATATATTTGTTTGTTCCACTGTATTTACACATTCTACCTTATAACATTCAAGTAATGTAAAAAGGCAACAGATTTGAAACAGATTTGAAGCCTAACCATAACCATTACCCAAAACCATATTGTAAATGTACCACTATCCTACAGTACTGTACATAATTAGTTGCTTATCAACAGATCAGTTGTTGATAGTCATATCATCAACAAACTATCTGTAGAGCACATACAGAGCTCAACTATCTGTTTGAGCTCTCAAAATTAAGTGTAACCAAAACTAGAATAATAGAGTTGCTGGCTGGTTGCAGAGTACTGTACCAAAGCATATCCATGGAAAGGTGACTGGAAGGGAAAAGTGTTGTAGGAAAAGGTGCACAAGTGACAGGGATGACTGCAGCCTTGAGAAGATTGTCAGGAAAAGCCAATTCAAGAACTTGGTGTGGACAGAGCTTGGAGCCAGTGCATCAAGAGCCACCACACACAGACGTGTCCAGGAAATGGGCTACAAGTTTTGCATTCCTAATGTCAAGCCAACATCAGAAGCGTCTTTAGATTTAACATTTTATTTGGAAATCAAGGTCCCAGAGTCTGGAAGAAGAGTGAAGAGGCACATAATCCAAGTTGTTTGAAGTCCAGTGTGAAGGTTCCACAGTCAGTGATGCTTTGAGGTGCCATGTCATCTGTATCAATCCA
This sequence comes from Umbra pygmaea, assembly GCA_016801145.1. Taxonomy (NCBI): domain Eukaryota; kingdom Metazoa; phylum Chordata; class Actinopteri; order Esociformes; family Umbridae; genus Umbra; species Umbra pygmaea. The sequence continues at coordinate 7,530 of JACXGM010006546.1, read as the reverse complement.
CTGTGTTTTATCAAGTCCAGAGTCATGCTTCCATCTACTGACAATCTTTATGGAGATGCTGATTTCCTTTTCTAGCAGGACTTGGCTGAGCTGAAGGCCACTATCAAAGCAACCTGGGCTTCCATAACACCTCAGCAGTGATACAGGCTGATTGCCTCCATGCCATGTTGCATTGATGCTGCATTGATGCAAGTCAGCAGTCTTCCCCATGACTGTGGTTGTGTGTACTGAACCAGACTGAGAGATTAAAGGCTCAGCAAACTCTTCTCAGGTTGACATTTATGTATTATAAATTTATTATAAAACTTATTCTATTGACAGCCTGGATTTTTTATTTCCATGAGCTGAACGCTGTAATAATCAAACTTGAAACAAAAAAGGCTTGAGATACAGTATGTCAATTTTTATTTAATGAATCTAGAATATATGAAATATATATTTTTTGAGCTGCACCTGTACAGCTGGTAAAAGTGAGATTTAATTTATTTTAATTTCCAGGGTATAATGTGACAAAAGGTAAAGGTTTTTACAGGGTATGATGATTTTCATTAGGCATTGTATTAATATAATGTTTGTGTACAAAAAACAAATGGTTGAACTCTTTCCTCTCTCTCCTGTGTTTAGGTTCTCACTCTCAGTTGGATGGTAAGTCCCTGGCACTTCTAAATTTCCCTTAATTTTCTTATTTACTGAAATGATGCAAAATAGTGCACATTCAATGTCTTCATTTTCTTTGCATTTACAATCATGTCAATGCTTATCCATCTATGTCAGTATGCGGAACTACTCCTCTCAACACTAGGATTGTGGGGGGTCAGAATGCTATCTTAGGCAGTTGGCCATGGCAGGCCAGTCTGCACAGATATGGCAGACATTTCTGTGGCGGATCCCTCATTAATAAAGAGTGGGTGTTGACTGCTGCTCACTGTTTCTCCAGGTAAGGACTTTACTTTACTGGTATGTATACAAATTCAGAACCAATTGACCTGTGCGATAATGACTTGGTCAAAGGCATTTAATTGCAAGATAACAAAACCAAATAATGTAAATATTTAAACCAAACAAAACACATCACCTACATACATTAGCGGTCAAAGGTTTTAAAATACACAGGTGTTTTCAGGTTTTTGATTGAAATTCACCAAAGTGGCATGAAATTGTTTAAAATATATATCCAAAACATTACCGATCTTGCAAATGTCTATCACTGTTGGAATTATCTATAATTATGAATTATAATAATCTATAATTACTGTAATGTTTCATGTTGGTGTAGTGTGAAGGAATAGAGACAGATGCAAAGGATAATGAGCAAAAACAGAGTTTAATGTGAATAAACTATGCTAAACAAAGACCTACACATAACAATGAACATCAGCTAATAAACACTCAAAAAAGACTTAAATAGACAAATAACAACATGAGTGGATGTAGCTGAGTGATAATTGAAAATCTATTGGTCAAAAATTCAGGGAAAAAATACATGACATCACACACAGGGGATGAATCTGGTGCACCTACACCACCTCACCAGAAGGGGTGACTGTCACAGTCCCCCCAAAGGCATGACTCCAGCCATGCAAGGAACCCCCATACATAGTGTGACCCTGACCCCATGGCCAGGGGCAGAGAAGGGATGGAAGGGGGGCATGAAGAACCTGCCTGGGGGTCTGCAGACACAGGGACCCCCTATCTGGAGGGCGTCCCCAGTGTCTAGTCCAGGAGCGGTCGAGGGGAGCCGGGGACACCTGCCTCGCAGGCAGAGTTATAGGCGGCGGCCAGGAGTGCAAAGCCATAGGCCCTAGCAGTGGGATGGGGAAGTCGGCAAGATCCGAGGGGGCGTGGCAGTCAGCAAGGGTTGAAGGGGCGAGGCAGCCGGTACCAGCTGTAGGGGCACTGCCTGTTGCTACCAGTGTCGGCCATGTTAAGGGGCCTGGGGCCCCGGCGGTGTCTGCTGTTGGGGGTGTGGCAGCTGGTACCATCTGTAAGGGCACTGCAGGCTCAGGGGGTGGTGCAGCTGGTACTGGCTGTGGAGAAGGGGGTGGAGCCCCGGTGGCATCTGCTGCTATGGGCAGAATCCCGGTCCTCATGGCAGGGGCCAGGGGCCTCATTTATAAACGTGGCATACGCACAAAAGAAGACGTATGCCACTCGGTACGCAATAATTGGGATTTATAAAAAGCAAACTTGACCAGAAAATGTGCGGTCCTTCACAGCAACTCTGACCTAGGCGTACGAACAAAAAAACGGGTGAAATGAGAAATGGCGACACCGCTGGCAGATGGATGAAACACGTGAAGCTGCCTGAAACTGCAGAACGTTGTGTAAACAAAATTGAAATACTGCCTCTCATTAATATTATGAACATTTCACAAAGCCATTCTCACAATTAACAGCCTGTGGTGAAATACAAATATTTTTGTAACCAACGTAAATGCAAATGAAGACATATTTGCAAAAAGAACACTCAAATATGTTCTGTAATTATATTGGCATGTTATGTGCATCCTCATAAATAATACGGTAAACATAAAATCATGTTTAAAACTCATATTCTTGTCGATGTGTCCGCCCTACGGAGGACCAAGTCTGCCAAAATAAGAAATAAATATATAAATAAATAAATGCTAAAAAAAAATAAGCATACGATTAATTGCACAATAAATACAGTAAATAAATAAATGTAGGTAGTAATTAAATAATACAATGAGACATTAATGTATATATCTTTTTTAATTAGCTTCTTTATTTATTTACCTTTGTAATAATTACCTTAATTTATTTATTGTCCGTTATAATCTTCAACTTTATTTATTAATGACTTGTTTTTTAAATGTATGTATTTATGTGTATATTATAATATTTTTGTCTGTTTTATTCTTCCTTTGTATTTTTTTACCCTATTTATTTCTTCAACGTTATTTATTTCTGCCTGTCCTTTTTACATTTCTGTATGCATTTCTGCCTCATTATGCAAATGAGAAGGGGCTGTGTCTTAAGGTGTCAACTTCTGCCCATTGGTGTGTTAGCATTATACTGCATCGGTTGAATCTACCTGCTACCGGCCAGTCGGCCACAGTCACAACAAAGATGGCTATTTATGATGAGGTTATCAGTATTGATGGCAGTTTGACACTGATGTTTCGAAACGTGCTTTAAACCATTAACTACAATTCCATTTGAACCACTGCTCCGAAATTTGCTTTGGTATGGAAAAATCACACATATGACGACTGAAGCAGTAACTGCTTCATTCACCTTGTGGTTCGCAGCGACAATGAAACCGTCAAGACCCTATAAAAGGGAACTACTACAGCAATCAGAATGAGAAAATGTAATTTGGTTTACTTTTAGTGACTATTATTCAAATATAAATGACACCTGCCACCATGTTGTTTGACTTTTGACCAAAATTTCACCTGTATTTCACCAGAATTTTTCAAATTCTGATTGCTGTAGTAGTTCACATTAAAAGGGCCCTGGTTAGGGCCCTTTTAATGTGAACTACTACAGCAATCAGAATTTAAAAAATTCATTTTGTTCATGTTTTGTGAATATTTTTTATAAATAGGTGACTCATGCCACAATATAGTTATAACAAAAAGTCATTTTCTTTTCTATTTTTTATTGCTCTGTATTTTTAATAACAGATAATATGAAAAAAATGACTGACTAACAATGAGAAATACATGGTCAAAAATGGTTAAAAAAAAATACAGAAGCATTAATATGGTTACAGAGAAGGTAAAAACTTTTATCACGGTCCCTTACTACACCTATAGTAACGGGCGCGTTGGACAGACATTCAGTTTTTGCGCTCTTACTGCGTCGTCATTTTTAGTGATATTGAATTGATCAAAACTGTAAAACTTCCATCTTAATCAAACTGAAACTAAAAGTGAAAGATAATCGAAGAATTGCCACGGAGCTATTGAAGGTAACATCTGCGAAAAACAACGAACGTAAAACATCACGCTGACTTCGCGGCGCTGTCCTGATGGTTTCTGTGTCGCGGTGGCGCTGCGAACCACAAGGTGAATGAAGCAGTTACTGCTTCAGTCGTCATATGTGTGATTTTTCCATACCAAAGCAAATTTCGGAGCAGTGGTTGAAATGGTATTGTAGTTAATGTTTTAATGCACGTTTCGAAACGTCAGTGTCAAACTGCCATCAATACTGATAACCTCATCATAAATAGCCATCTTTGTTGTGACTGTGGCCGACTGGCCGGTAGCATGTAGATTCAACTGATGCAGCATAATGCGAACCAACCAATGGGCAGAAGTTGACACCTTAAGACACAGCCCCTTCTCATTTGCATAATGAGGCAGAAATGCATACAGAAATGTAAAAAGGACAGGGAGAAATAAATAGCGTTGAAGAAATAAATAGGGTAAAAAAATACAAAGGAAGAATCAAACATAAAAATATGAATATACACATAAATACATACATTTAAAAAGTAAGTCATTAATAAATAAAGTTGAAGATTATAACGAACAATAAATAAATAAGGTAATTATTACAAAGGTGAATAAATAAAGAAGCTAATTAAAAGATATATACATTAATGTCTCATTGTATAATTTAATTACTACCTACATTTATTTATTTACTTTATTTATTGTGCAATTAATCGTATGCTTATTTATTTTTTGAACATTTATTTATATATTTATTTCTTATTTTGGCAGACTTGGTCCTCCATATCCGTCTGGCGGAGCAGATATAGATAAGATATATCTATCTTATCGGCGCAGATGTAATCGTCCAGCTCATTGAAAAGGGCATGCTCCTCTACCGGGCCAAAATATGGTTTATGTTCCATCGGTGCCTGTTTGCTGTGCCTTGTCCTTCACTGTCTTTTTTTATGGTTGCTCATTCTGTAATGTTCCATGTTGGTGTAGTGAGAAATAGTGGAGATAAACACAAAAGAAATGAGAGAAAACAAACAAAAATAGCCTAGAGCAGAAAAATGTATAAAACATCAAACATTAACCACATTAAACACAGACCTATACGTAACAATGACCAACAGCTAAAAAAACACTCAAAAAGACTTAAATAGACAGATAACAACATGAGTGGATGTAGCTGAGTGGTAATTGATGGTGAGCTATTGATCATACATGAACATGTGAACAGTCATGTGGGAAAAAGGACACACACAAGGGAGGTACTGGTGTACCTACACTACCTCACCAGGAGGGGTGACCATCACAATTACTATTTTACATAGCAAGACAAAGCCACAGTTTCAGCAGCCATTAATTCAGTGATGTGAATTCCAAATGATGAAACCTTTACAGCCTGAAATCAAAATATTTGTTCCAGGTTTATGTACACATTTTGCCTGACAACATTCAAAGTAAAAAATTCAGAAATGTATTTTTAATATGTAACATCAGAGTTTAAAAGCTACTTCTTATGAAGTAATCAAAACCACTTCAGTTGATGTGTCAGATGGGGAGCAATTAGCATGGTGTGTGATCTGGTTTTACCTGAGCAAGTGTATAATGCTTAAACTAACAAACCAGGTATTTCACTAATAAAATGTTAATAATTGCTCAGAATGTTTGTAAATGTTATTTTCACTTTGATGTTAAGGGGTTATAGGGCCCTATTTTAACTATCTGAAATGCAAGTATCAAACGCGAAACGCAAGTGGGCAGGTCCCGGGAGCTATTGCTATTTTGCCGGTGGGATAAATTACACTTGCGCCTGACACAAATCTAAAATGGGTAGGTCTGAAGTAGCTACATTAGTCATAGGTGAGGTTTGGGCGTAATGTGCAATAGACCAATCAGAGCATCCTCTCACATTCCCTTTAAGAGCAGGCACGCTTGTTCCATGGTGGATTGCTATTATAATGGCGGATTGCTAATGATTTTTCTTTTTTACAAAATGTAAATAAAGAAATGTCACAAAGACATACTTTCTGATGTTTTGGTCTCACTCTCACTGAATCACAAGGTTTGTGCATGGTGATATTTTTGCAATGCAGTCTAACATTAGACCGAGATTACTTTGCTTACCACACTCTTCTGTCAGATAAGCTCTCCTCACCCATTGTGCTGCTGGGGCATTTGGGTTAAGTGGCAATGGCACATGCATTTTAACCTCAAGTCTCCTTAAGTACTCTAATAGTTCCTCATTTATTTCATCAACATATCCATGATTCATAGAAATGTTGTGGAAACACAACAAGCCACAAGGAATGCTGCAACGTTTTGAGGACTGTAAAGTGCCTCTCAGTGTGCGGAATGTTCAATTAGGCTACACTGCGTGTTTGTGTTTTCGATTAACCAGCATTTTACGCACTGTTGCTGGCATCATAAATGGTGTCATCAGCCTTGTCTTACGGATCTAGCCATTAGTCCCCTTCACAACCACCCATCCAAGGGGAGAATCCCCTCAAAGATTGCAGGAATGGGAGAGTTTGCCAGCATAGATGAGATATGGAATGAGCCAGATTAATTTGCAAAGACATGGGTGATTTCACTATTAGCATCTCAAATGACTTGTATGTTGATTGAATGGATTCCCTTGCAGTTGATGTATATCAGTGAGAATAATTCATTCTGAATAACTTGGGTAAATGTATACACTAGATGTATGCCTATTTTTTCACATCTTCAGACACCACAGTGATTTTTCTTGTGTGGTAATATTTTTCTTTGTAATTATGTATGGTTTACAATAATGGGAACTGCTGCATCTGTGTAGATGAGAGGAGCAAAGTGTATGCGTGTTGTGCACATTATGGCCAAGCATGCGTCCTTAAACCCTTAAACGGTTTCTGTATCTTGGGGGATACAGACTTTTGACAGGCTGTGGGGGGAGGGGCTGTGGGGGAAGGGGCATACTGTGTGTACACTTCATGAGATACACTGAGGGGGGGATGGGTCAAGTATTCAGGTCATGTGACTTTATGCCAACATTCCAAAAATTTGTATCAAAATCCAAAATGGCAGCATATGTTGACAAAAACACTGGCCATGAGGTAAGTGTTTATATTGTTTCATGTTTATTGTGCTTTGAAGTGATATTGTTTTAGAGAATGTTTTTTTTTAACGATGGTTTTATATGTTCTTCTTGAAAAATAATGAATTACTTTTTCAGAACTTTGATAATTAGGCATTGAATGTCTGTATCCTGGAAGATACATTGCCCAGATAAGGGTATAAAACAGGGATGATCACTCACATATATCTTTTTTCTAGGCCTAATCTATACAGATAATCCATAACATAAAGTTGTGAAATATTGATTTCTACCACACACACACCCACAAGCACACCCACACCCACCCACACGCACACACACCCACACACACACCCACACACACACACCCACAAACACCCACACACACACCCAAACCCATACGCACACCCACACACACACCCAAACACACACAAACCCACACACACCCACACACACACCCAAACACACACCAACACACCCACACACACACACACACACACCCACACCCCGACACACACGCACACCCACACGCACACCCACACGCAC
>JACXGM010006545.1:0-32531 GCA_016801145.1 Umbra pygmaea | reverse complement strand
AGCAATATACACCAAAACCATTTTTTGAACCAGGCTATAAACATGTTTATTTCAGCTGTAAAGTTGGGCATTTTGCCATAGAGGTCTATTGAAATTGCTCCTTTCTGCAGCCAGCCTCAAGTGGCCATTCGATGAATTGCATTTTTTTTTACTTCCTTGTTGGCTTCATTTGTCAGCCTCGGAGTTTGCCCCTTGATTTAAACGCAAATCTATTAAAACCTTGGGAGCCATAGGGGCTTGTTAAAGGGCAACTTGTGGATCAAGAGCCTTGATCTAAGTGTAGCAATTTTTGGGTGTTTGTGCCTGTGTTTTGGTTTTTACACTTCGTCCAGCGGCAGAGGGTTTGTGCCCATACAGTAGGCAACATTGTTGCCGATGGTGTCTGGTGCAGGGTTGATTTTAGCAGCCATATTAGTCTTACTTTGTTTGACTTTTTATCAGTATCCAAAGACTAGACAAAAGCTGACATGTAATTGGTCACTGCATTTGGATTCTGCAGATGATGGGATATAAGAGGTTAACAGAATTTACATGATCTCAAAGAAAGAATAAAAAGACTAATGAAACTAAAACTAAATCATTTTAGAAAATCATAAAAATTAAATATTTGGGCAACCTTTTACTCCCACCGTGTGCACAATCAGATAGCCTTGTCCAAACACACAAGACATGTTTTCCATAGTGATAGACTGATAAATACTAAAGTCTGAAATTAGTAAAAAGCTGCCAATAACAACACCGGTCCGGTGAGAACCTGCCTTACAACAGGCCTGCGAGCACTTAGTCCAGCCTCTCTCAGCCTATTGCGGAAGGTCAGAGCACTGATGTTGGGATTGTGCCATCCTGTAACTGTCCCACAGGTGTGAGGTTCAGATCTGCTGATCCTGTGCAGGTGTTGCTAAAAGTGGTCTGCTTTTCAAAGTCAGTAGAAAGGTCTATTTAGTGTCCTCAATTCCGAACTGTGACCTTAATTGCACAACGGCTTTAAGTATTTACTGTGTTCACGACCATTCCACAGGTGCATGTTCATTAACACTTTATGGTTCATTGAACCATAAAAACAGTGTTTAAACCCTTTACTCTGAAGATCTGTAATGGTATTCTGACTTTTACTAATTTTCTTTCAAATACAGTTTCCTGAAAAAGGGACGTTTCTTTTTTTGCTGAGTTTATATAGATATATATGATATAGAATGGATGCCTGTTTGTCAATGTTTTTTTTAACTGCAAATGTTTAAACATATTATCATTTGTTTGATTTGGATCATAAATACTTCCATTCTGCCTTGTATCTAAACCCCTGCTAATGTCATTGAGGCAAAAAAAACTAATATGATCTGAGTGAAATTCAGTATTCTGTAAGTGTATTGTTCTCTGGGTTTAATGTTTTCTAGTCTCATGAACACTACAGCTGTATGGTTTGGAGGGAGGTAAGTTGCTATAAGCACAAGCAATGATCTGGAGAATTTAACATTTGAATGCCAAACTGTGAGGGAGGAAGGACATGTTTTGTACAGTATACCTAGACAATTAGATATTTTATCTTATAAACATCTTAAAACTTCAAACCTGAGTTTTAGTACAATATAGCAAAAATGTTGTTCAAATTCTAAGCATAGACATTTGTTGATTGCAGTTTCATAAGGATAATAAGCTATTAATGAACAAATATAAACAAGGCCATTGCAGATTCCACATACTTTGTATTTGATGTTAGTCGTTTAAGTTTACACAAAACAAAATAATGTCACGCTGGATTCATGCCCACCTGCTCTACATGATGAACAAGGGAACACTCTGCTCCTAAAACACAATGTTCTAACCGGCAGCCAACACAATCCTAAACACATGCTCACATAGATTTAAAAAATATATATTTTCCCCATGTCCAGCCTGGTGGGCAGGAGTCTATAGATATCTCATCCCACTGCTCCCTGGAATGTGGATTATTCAAATTATCTTCAAATAATGTTCTATAATAATCTGACTCATTTGTACATTTTTTTCAAATGAATATTTGAAATGCTGTTTTCAAATAACAGTGTCAAATGTATTGGAGTGTATGAGTCTAAATACACTCACCAGCCACTTCACAAGGTACACCTTGCTAGTTCCAGATTGGATCCCCTGTTGACTTCAGACGTGCCTCAATTGGCATAGATTCAACAACATGCTGGAAACACTTCTCAGCGCTACTGGTCAATACTGATATTAATGCATCACGCAGTTGCTGCAGATTTTCAAATCCATGATGCCAATCTCCCGTTCCACCACATCCCAAATGAGCTTGATTGGATTGAGATCTGGTGACTGTGGATGCCATTTGAGTAGTGAACTCATTGTTATGTTCAAAAAAACAGTTTGAGATGTGAGCTTTGTGACATGGTACGTTATCCTGATGGATGTAGCCATTCAATGATGGGTACACTGTGGTCATAAAGGGATGGACATGGTCAGCAACAATACTCAGGTAGGCTGTGGCATTGAAACTATACTCAATTGGTGATAAGGGGCCCAACGTGTGCTAAGGAAATATCCCCCACACCATTACACCACCAGTCTGAACCAATGATACAATGCAGGATGGATCCAGGATGGGACATTAGCACCCACCACATCACATGTGGGTACTTTTCCATATTGATGTGTAAGTTTGCCTAATCAACCAGCCACTATGGCAGGTAACTTGTAAAAAGTATATAGATATTTAGTTAAAGCATAACTTGTCTCAAATTTGATGGCGTTGAGCAAAAATGCAGATGCTTAATCATTAACAAAGGTGCACTGTTGTCAAATTGAGATATGAGCTAGCCTGTGAGAATTCTAACCTGAGATGCGGTCCCATAGTATTGTGCTTAATCAATAAAAAAACTTAGTTAGGTCAATGTAGCCAATGCTTGGATTATTTTATTATTAATACATGACATGTATACAAATGTAAAATGAAATGCTGATTCAACCAATATTGTAGCATAGGTTAGGTTTTAAAAGAGAAATGTTTTGCAACTCTCAAATGTTAAACTGCCTACTGTTAGAGAAAATATAAAAATGTAGCTGACTAAATGTAGTACCGTAGTAGGATATCCAATACTAAACTGATTAGCACTATTCAATCAACTGAAAATCATTAGTCTCACAGACTTGATTTCACAACATGTCCCTTAAGTAATTGTATTAATAGCAGGGGTCCGCGTGGTGTAGTGGGCTAAATCGCTGCCTTGCAGGACAGTCTACGTCACAATGGTCATGGGTTTGAGCCTGACCATGGGTTCTCTGACATTCTCCGGGCTTCCTGCATAACACAGCACATAATTGGCATGGCACTGCCCGGGATTTGGGTTAGATAACTCAGCGACTGGTATTCAGATCAGGCGTCTGTACATTAAATTGCGGAAGTATAGTTGGTGAACGTAATAATCTTGTGCACGTTACGATTAAAGGATTCCGTGTTGGGTGAACAGTGCGAAAAGAATTGGCAGTTTATGCGACATGTGGTTGGATGAGCCATGAGCACACCCTTCGCCATCCGAAGGATTTGCAGAGTTGCCGAAAAGGCAGGATTAGATAGGGAATTGGGAAGGAAATCGGGACAACCCACACAGAAAAATAATAATAAATGGACTAATAATGAATTGAATGTATTGAAGCAAAATACAATTGTGCTCATTAGTTTGTTTGCATACCTGGCAGAAATTGTGAAATTTTGGCATTGATTTTGACAATAGTTTCATAAATCTGACTGGTATGTATAGATAGTGATCATTTGAAACCATTAATTATCACAGTTGTTTGGCTCCTTTGTAAACCATACTGATAACAGAAGTCACCAAAATTGCCCTGATCAAAAGTTTACATACCCTTGAATGTTTGGCCTTGTTTCTGACACACATGGTGACACACACCAGTTAAAATTGCAATTAAAGATTAATTTCCCTTGACTTGTGGCATTTTAAATTGCAATTAGTGAAGCATGGTGATGGCTCACTGATGTTTTGGGGGTGTGTGAGGTCTAAAAGCACAGGGAACCTTTTGTAAATTGAAGGCAAGATGAATGCAGCATGTTATCGGACAATACTGGCAGACAATTTGCATTCTTTTGCACAAAAGGTGTGCATTGGATGCTCTTGAACATTCCAGCAGAACAATGACCGTAAGCACAAGTCCAGGTTTGCCCTCCAGTGGCTACAGCAAAAAAAGGTGAAGGTGTTGGAGTGGCCATCACAGTCTCCTGACCTTAATATCATCGAGCCACTCTGGGGAGATGTCAAACGTGGGGTTCATGCAAGCCGACCAAAGACTTTTTACGACTTGGAGGCATTTTGCCAAGACGAATGGGCAGCTATACCACCTGCAACAATTCAGGGACTCATAGACAACTCACCTCATCAGGCCTGCATGCTGTCATTGATGCTAAAGGGGGCAATACACCGTATTGAGAACTCAGGGTATGCAGACTTTTTAAAAGGGGTCAATTCATTATTTTCTTTTTTTTATGATTGTGCCATTCTGTTATGACCTACAGGTTAATATGAATCCAATGAGAAATAAAAAATTGTGTTGCCTGCTCACTCATGTTTTCTTTAAAAATATATATTTTTAAGAATTATTCAGGGTTTTTCAAACTTTTGAGCACAACTCTATGTGCTAGTGCATTTTCTTTTATATATTTTAATTGGTGGGAGAAAGTGGCTGGAAAAAATGGAAGTGGCTTGTAAAATTTGGGCATCAACCAGCAATTCTCTGCAAACACTAGAGATGGTTTTGCAGAAAAAAAACAAATAGATCAGCACTTTCTGAAATACTCTCCTACAACTATGCCACGTTCAAAGTCACTTAAATCACCTTTCTTCCCCGATCGCACGTTCAGTTTTAATTGACTATATCTACATGCCTAAATGCATTAACTTGATGCCATGTGATTGGCTGATTAGATATTTGCAACAACAAACAGTTGAACAGGTGTACCTAAATGAAGTGGCCAGTGAGTGTACATTGCATAATCAACTATTTGAATTGATGTAATGCAACTTGCCAATTTTCCATGTGGGGAACACATTCTAAACAGTCCCCTAAAAATTTGAATACTAATGTGTTTGTGAAATTACTGAGATATTTAAACAAGGTCTGATTTCATCTCAACTTCATGGAGAAAAGCTAGAAAGACTCACTAAACATACTCTGGCAAGAAAAACTTGGTTACTTAATGTTTAGCAGCTGGTTTCATTTAGATCAACCATTCTTGGCTCTCTTGGCTTGTAATAATCTAGACATTTTTTACACAAAATACAATTTAGAATTTAGAGTTAGAATTTGAGATTACAATTACATTTATGCATCAAGATTAGGTTATTTATGTTAAGGTTATGATTAGGTTAAAGACAATTGCTTTCTGAATGGCAAAACATGGTTAAACCTCACTTTGATAGTAAAACCTGGTATGCGTGGGTGTGTGTGTCTTACCTTCAAAACATCAGTGGGGTTGGCGATGGAGGAGGAGATGACTCCAGACAAAACACCACACAGCACGTTGGTACACAACGTCTCATCTGAGAAAGACTCGGTTTATCAAATTACAGTGCCTGTCCAACCAAATAACCACTGCTACCATGAAACTATTCTTCTGTGCATAAAACATATCCAAAGTCACTCACATGTTTACAATTATCCTGTATACAAGTACAAGGGCGTAGGAACAGGGGGGACATGTACCCCTCAATGTTAGACAGGCAATGTGGTCCACTGATAAGAACAATTTGTGAAAAATATATGGCACCCCCCCAATATCAAATTCGTTCCTATGCTCTTGCCTATAATTCAGAATGGGGTAGGCAAGCACACAGCATGTTGTTAGTCTGACACACCAAGGAGCTTTCCTGTCCTGTGGAATGCATGCTGTGTAGGGCATAGTGCCTAATTTGCATGTCTGTTCTTGCCTTAAGTTGTATCTTGTGTTTTTTGTAGACCAAAATAAATAGCTTCGCCTACAACAAGTTAGGATCAAAATACAATACTAAACAAACATTTAACTGCAAGGTTAGCATATGCAAATATCGAACGTGGATGAGTTGTTCTACCTTCTGGCCTGTCCACAAGTAGCCGTTTGAAACTCTGGTATGTGCCAATCTTTATGGTTCCATAGGATGCCTGGCGTAACATTGCTGGGGCTAGGCTAATCGGGAAACAGTTACATGAACAGTTAGGCTAAGAGAAGGTTTTCACTGAATGAAAAGTTTGCAGCAATGTGGTGCAACACACTGTGATGATCATATAGCGATGTACATTTATTAATTAGGCATAAAATTAACCACTTCCACTGAACATGCAATTTTGTCTGGTACATATTGGAGTTGAGAAACTAGGCTATGGCGAGGCTTAATCTGTGAATTCTGTACAAGACATCGAAAGGAAACCACCATCATAATAGGCTACTCACCCGGAGTACAGTGCCCTTATTCCTTCTTCTCTGCATATTCTGTTTAAGGCGTGCAACATTCCCCGGTATCGAATCTCTGTGTACTTGCTGTCGCCCACTTGGCCTTGCACTTGCAGCCGCGTTTTTGTCAAATCAATTGGAAAGGTACCTAAAAACGGATATTATGACAAAATAACTCATGTTTAATAAAAAAATTAAAGCTCCCTGTTATTATCTGTAAACTCACCGCATTCTGCAGTCACAGAGGCCAGACCGCCAAAAACGAAAGGTTTCCAGTTTGCTTTTGACATTTTCATACACTCGCAGTCGTTATTCCGGTTAGACAGAAGAACATACAGTATGTGTTAAGCTCATAGAGGATGATATTTGTTAAACACATTAGCTAAAAATAATGCTTCACGCTTTCATGTTGCTTCGCCACTCCCACGCGTGGTAGCTATAGTTCTTATTTGGCCAGTGCACCGGTTGTAGGAGTGTTTTAGTATGTGATTCTTTTCGGAACCGGTCTATGGAGATAGATTTGCTTCAATATCATTGCAAATGTGCAGACTACAATTCACATATATAGGCCTACTACAATTTTTAAATAGAAAACACAATGCACAAATAACAACCACAAACATATGTCTCCTGATCTACAAATATGAAACACAATCCACAAATATTATTCACTATCCACAAACAAATGTCCCATCCAAGCTAGCATAGAGCTGGCGGACCACCGGCGGACCAGCAGTGGCAGAGCTGGTGTTCCGCCCGGCGGTTTGCTCATTGTTTAACCAGCGGTCTACTGCTGGCCAAGAGGTCCACCGGCAGGTGAACAGCGTTTTGGACCTTGAAACATTGTCTAAAATTAAAAAAAGACAAGCTCTTTTCTTAAATATATATTTTAGAACTGAATTCAATTTTGAATTTTAAAATGAACTTAACTGTGTTTGTATTGTATTTGAATGTTGTTGTAACCAGATTTGTAAATAGTTTAAAATATTTTTCATTAGAGATAATTCTAGAACACAAGCTTAGCCTAGGATATAGCCTATACACAGCTGATGGACTAACTGGAACAACAGTATAAGTGGGTAGTTTATCCAGAGGATCTCTGTCTAAAACTTTGCTCACCCGCTGGAAGACCGCTCAGCCTCCAACACTCCCACCGGTGGACCGCCCGTTAAACGATGAGCAAAAAGCTAGTAGACCATCAGCTGTAACCGCCGGCAGTCCGCCAGCTCTATGCTAGCTGGGATGGGGCCCTATCTTGCACCCAGCGCAATTTACTTTTTACACCGACACATGTATAATTCCTATTTTGCACCCGACACACAGTGGACTTTTCCCTCCACAGACGCACGTCGTAAATTAGGGAATGAACTTGTGCTCTCGAAGCAGTTGAGTGAAAAGAGGAGGCGTGTTCCGGCGCAAATGTTCCCTGGTGCTATGTTATAGTTTCAGAAAACTATATACCATAGACCAGGAAAAACCTAGTCAAAAGTCAGAGGTGCATTATTCAGATGAAATTTTAAGAGCGCATGCTTGACTATAATTTCGCATGTGCACAATGTGCGATTTGCTTCTCTCATCTACACAGACAGAGCAGTTCCCATTTTTGTAAACCATACATAGTTACAAGGACAAATATTACCACATGAGGGAAATCATTGTGTTGTGTATTAAGATGTGAAAAAATAGGAATATTATTCAGGCTGAATTATTCATACTGATATACATCAACCGCAAGGGAACTCATTTAGTCACCATGCAAGTTGTTTATGATGCTAATAGTAAAATCACCCATGTCTTTTTCGAATTACCCTGGCTCAAGCCATGACTCATTTAGGCTGGCAAACTCTGCCATTCCTGCCATTTTCGAGGGGAATCCCCACTTGGATGGGTGGCTGTGAAGGGGAACAATGGATATCCGTTAATTTACCTGATTTGACGCGCCTCCCCCCGGCTAACTATGCAATAATCTGACAAAGCTTGTACAGTCATACTAATCTGTGAAGAAGCAGCAGTACGTACCAAGATAATCTAAATTATGGCAGAGAAAGTCCCAGTGTAACCCAGAACTAGCAAAAAAAGGAAGACTTTGTTCGAAACGACTATGAACAAAAAAGCTTTAAAGCATGCAAGTAGACCAGAGTAAATATTGGCGTGGCTTTGCAGCGATGGCAACAACTCCGCGATTCCAAGTTGTTGAAGAGTGATGCCATGGACGCTTTATTTCTGCTAGATAGGTAATCTTGCTTTTTTTATTTGGATGGTTATTTCTTATTATCACGAATTAGACATCAACGCACGTTCACAAGTTTTGGAGGCGTAGCTTTTGAAAGTAGCTCTTAAGGGAGGAGGTGGGACTTTTTCCGTTGAATCATTTGAAATGCTAGACATTTCTTGCAAGTTTTTAGTGATCGCATACCCTAGCTTAAAACTAGGCATTATGAACACACAGTGTTGCGACTGATTGCAATGACAACACGAAACAAACTGTTGCTAGTGCGCATGTCAATTGGGCCATTGCTACCGGTTGCTACGACAATTCTGATGGATTCTGATACTAACTGGCTACCACCTAACATTAGCATTCCATTCATTCCATTCATTTTAAGGGTGACTTTGACAGCAAATAATTTACACCCAAAGTGTTTAAAGTCTATTTGTCCATTGTTTATTTCTAAAGAAACAGGACAATGTATAAAAAGCTCCATTACCTTGTATCTCACGTTATGGTCCGTAGCAGCCGTTTTGTAAAAATATGCTAACTATTGTGTCATAACCACGCAATTTACTGTCGCACAATAGAGAAATTACCATATAATCCAGGAGAAGCTTGTAGGCAATCAGGGGGATGTAGAGGCATACAGTCAAAATAACACAATAATTAATCAGAATACTTACCAAAAGTTGCTTCTGCTCCTACGCTCATGGACAACTCCTTCTCACGCTCCCCTTTCTCTGCAAGATACAAGATTCGTAATGATTCAGATTTCTCTTGGCATGGTTAAGATAAGAATTACAACTTTCAGAGACATTGCTCACGTCACATCTACGTCATCACGCTCAGATTGAGGCTGCGCACTATGCTCGACTATCACCGAAAAAGTGCTTCTAAGTGGCTTCACCTGGTCTCTGTTGAAATGTATGGAGACCCTTTGTCCATTTTGTATACTGTCATTGCAAAGTACCGCACAAGTTGGATAATTTCAACTCTTGTGACACAACCACCGCATCCACATTTTGCCAGATCTGGTAGATTTGCCACAGGGGTGCACACTGCTTCCTATTGAAATGGATGGACTTCTGCCGGAACACAACCAGTTTGCCATGTCTGGTGTGATTCCAGCATTAGGCAGGTGGTCAAATAATGTCATGGCTGATCAGTGTATAAAGTATTAGTTACTAGTGGTAACTGCAACTTCTAGACATTATCATTCATTAACGCTATTGATTGAAAACTATTGGTGTAACTTGGTGTAATTTAATATACACCATGATTCAGAGTGTGATTGTCTGCCGAACAATGAGGTGGAAGCAATCACAGAGTGAATATAATAAAATTTTACTCAAACACAAAAGTCCACAAATACAACACTAAGACAAGATAAGCACAGATAAAAATCGACAATCAATCACAACACATGAACATCCCCTTGAACATCCCAGGTATAGTGATGAGAGAGAAGACAAGTTGCAGGTGCGCTGGTTTTACATGGCTCAGCAGTTAGGGATTCGGACAAGTAGTCTGAAGGTTGCCAGTTCGATTCCTGGCTGTGCCAAATGCTCTGCCAATCAAACGGAGATGCAGTCTTTTGACAGACCCTCCAAGCATCATGCAGAAGCCCGGAGTCTAGGCCTGCCCACTCCTCCATTCACCCCCAGAGATGCTGAGTGTCCGTGGGCGGGGCATAATCGCAGCATTTATCCAATGACCGTCTAGCTTCTGAAAAAAAAATGCATAATATTGTTCAAAGCAGCCCCATTGAAATAGATTTGCCAACTTAGTGACATTGTTGCAAGATTTAGTGACTTTTCAGACCTCTTTAGCGACTTTTATTCTAGCAACAAATCTAGTGACTTCTTGGACAAACCATAGCTACTTCCATGGAAGAAAGTCACTAGTACTGCTGCGAGCGTGAATACAGTGTTGGTGGCGGGTCGCGACGGCTGTGCCGTGGGTGAGGTTGGCATGGAGGGGAGTTCGGATGGGAGTGTGGGTGTTGCTGGTGTGGCGGTAGGGTTTGAGGAATCACGGTATGGTCAAAGGAAGAAGAAGCTTGCACGGAAGGAAGAGGGTGGTGAGAGTAGTTTGGGAGGGGGTGAAGGGCCGGCACTTGGTGGTGGGGAGCAGGAGTTTAAGGTGATTGTGGTGTTTGCAGCCCCAACAGGTAAGGTGATGCATCCATTGTCACTCACTGCAGCAATTAGGGAACAGGTTGGGAGGGTGACGGATGCTAGGTGTTTGAGTGGTGGTAGGGTTCTTATTGTGGTGGGTTGTGTGGCACAAAGAGATAAGTTGTTGAAGTTTGAGGTGTTGAATGGGAGTAAGGTAAAATGTCTGGTGCCTGGGAGTGCGGCGAAGGTAAAAGGGGTGATCAGGGGTGTTCCGGAGGATCTGTCAATGGAGGAGCTTAAAGAGATGGTGTCGGGAGGGGTTGTGTTGGATGTGAGATGGATGGGCTGTGGGACACTGGGGTTAGAGAAAGTGAGTCCCATGGTGTTGTTGGAGTTTGGAGGTCCGTTGCCATGTAGGTTTCTTTGCTTTTTTGTGAGGGAAAATGTGCCACCGCCACTGAGGTGTTTTAATTGTTAGCGTATGGGGCATGTGGCGGCTGTGTGCAGAGAACAGGGTAGAGGTGGTAGGTGTGGGGGTGTGCATGAATATGGCAAGTGTGGGGTAGGGGACAAGGTGAGGTGTTGTAATTGTGGTGCTGCGTTTGGATGGTGTTTGGTTCAGAAGAGGGCAGCAGAGGCACAGCAGATTAAGGTGGTGGATAAGGTCACGTATGCGGAAGCAGTGCGGAGAGTGGGGGGACTTAAGGTAGGTGTGCAGGTGGAGAAGGAGCGGGCTGTAGGCCCGGTGTTGGAGGACGTTATGGGTATTCACAGTGTGGTGTTGTCTGAGACGTGTAAGCATGAGTGTGTGGTTGGTAAGTATTCGTTGGTGGTGGGCAGGGTTGAGTTTTTGGCGTTTCTGTGTAGTGTGGTGAATGTTTGTAGTCAGGTTAAGGGCCGAAATGCTAGGATTGATGTTGTGGTGGGTGCTGCTAGGGAGCTTATGGGTGTCACTGACATCACAGGGGAGATGGTTCACGAGTTGATGTAGGGGGAGGGTAGGTAGTGGGCTGTGTTTTAATTTCTAGGGTGGTGGGGTGAGGTGGGTGATGCTGAATTGGGTGGGCCGTGACCGGCCTCATGCCTGCAGTATACTTAACGCTCCCGACCGGGCATGCTCCAAAGTGACGCCAAAATGATGTAGATTTTGCTGGCCGCAGGAATTTTGAGTGTGCGAGTCAAGGGCGCGCACCACTCTTTTTTTTAGTGGCGCGCGACAAAATGGAAACAGGAAGCATCGACGAGTTCATAATAACACAGTTAATGGTTCATAATAAAACTGTAAATGGTTCTAACAACACAGTTAAGATAATCTTAGCCACTGTTGACATTAATGTCAATGCTGCTGCCAGTTCTGCCATCATTTACCTTTTTCTTCTTCTTCTAATCCGTGAAAACATCAAAGTCGGTAGCCTCTCCTTAGTTGCGAAACCTCTGTTCAGGAGAAGACTTCAACTAGTGTCACGAGCACCACGCACAAGTGTAAATAGTTACGGCGCTCCCATGACGTCACTTTGGCGCGCACCAGGTCAGGAATCTGTAGTATACTGTGCGCTTCACACTCCGGTACAGTTGGTGGCGGTGTATGCACCTTAAGTTGGTTGCCATCGTTTACCTTTTTCTTCTTCTTCTAATCCGTGAAACCATCAAAGTCAGTAGCCTCTCCTCAGTTGCGACACCTCTGTTCAGGAGAAGACTGCAACTAGTGTCGCGAGCACCACGCACAAGTATAAATAGTTACGGCGCTCCCATGACGTCACTTTGGCGCGCACCAGGTCAGGAATCTGTAGTATACTGTGCACTTCACACTCCGATACAGTTGGCGGCGGTGTATGCACCTTAAGTTGGTTGCGATCAGCCATTAACCCGAAGAAGAAGAAGAAGAAGAAGAAGAAGAATGTCTAATAAGGAGATGGGCTCTGAGCAGGCTTAAGCTAATATCCATTGAAAAAGTTGGCAACAGTGGATTGAAGTCCATGGATGCCAGGCTTCAACAGGGAAATGCACTGTACGCTACAGGAATGTATGAGAAGGAAATTGTTATGTCGTAGAGTTACTAACCAACCTGTAAAACTATGTTCTAAATAACGAGTCAGACAACAGGACTTCATTTAACGGTTTAACTGGCATGAGAGCCACAAACCCACATTACACAACATGCTCTATACCTACAACATGGCAGGTCTCTACATATTAAAGTATATCCTAATATATAACAGAAATCGAGTCAGTCAACCTGCTATATTTAGCTGATTCTGAATGAACTCGTCTTTGAGATGAACACATTTTTAGTCAATAAATACAATAGTAAATATTTGACCATTAATGTTTTAATATTTTAGAGGAATCCGAGCTCTGGAGGAGAGGAGGAGGATACCTGGCACAGAGGGTATTGTTTAAACTTACAATATGTAGTTATTGGCCGCTAGGGGTCTCTCAATCAAAACAGTAGCAAAAGATGTACTTGGATGGTGTCGGGAAGTAACGTGGGATAATGGGTTTTGTTATCGTCGGCAATGATAACCTTTCAATCTAGCGTCTCTGGCAGAAAAAATGTTCACTGACAAAGTAATATATTGTTAAAATATTATAACTTTATTCACGTTATGTTAGGCGGTTCTCTCTAACTTAGAGCAACTAGAGCAGTCAAAGTTTATATGACGCCATTGACAGAAGACAAATGAAACGTCACGTGTCTTCGAATTATATTAAACATTTTCTCTGGTTTTGAAAGTTAGTGGAAACATTTAGGATAATGTAAGTACACAACAAAGAAATATATATAAAATAGGTATAGTGATGTTTGCTTTTTTAATGCAAAGTAGCCTACGTCTTTTGTTATTGTTTTGGAAAACGACATATTGTACCTTTAAATGTACAGACCAGATTCTCTCCTGTCACACTCATTTCTTACAGTTTTTTTGTTTTTTATTTCTTTTTTATATTTGAACTGTGCAGTGGCACAAGATTTTCACTGTACATGCAATTACATCTGCGTCTGCTGTAAATGTCACAAATAAACAAAACTTGAACTATTAGAGCTAGAGTAGTTAAATGTAGGTCTATTTAGGTCTGTAATTCTAGACAGAAACCGACATTTAAAACTCTCAAATGGATTTAATATAAGTATTATATTGAAATATGTATTTCTTTCACAAAGAATAACCATTCAATACAAAGAGAGGTGTAATCACAAAAACAGAACCACCATAGGTCGTTAAAAATTACTTCTAGTCAGTCGGTCGAAAAGGAAATCAATTAAAAATCTCCAGCACTTTTGATTGGTTGGCAATTGCACCAAAAACCGGCCTGCAGGTATCCAGCAGGTGTCAGCATGGCCAAACAGTAGTGCTGGTGTGAATGTGTAGACGTTGTGTGGAACTGGCCCTGTATCTACTACAGCCAGGAAGAAAGATAACAGTACAGCTGAACTAGCCAAACCCTTCATTGAATCTGAGCGGCCATCACGGGGAAGCAACGTTTGGAGAAAACTTAGAATGGAGTGAAATGTATAGTCTAATATACATTTGGATATTATTTGAAAATGTTCTCTAGAATAAAACGGGAATTAAATCAAACCACAGTTTCGAAGAAGATTGATTTGGGAAGCTTTGTGTCACACAAGTCATCAGTAAGTAACCCTACGGTTTGCTGTTTAGATAAAGTAGCCTAAGCCAGTTTTAAGAGAATATTTGCATGTCCTGGCTAGCTTCCTGACAGCAAATCACTGTAAAGCTCCGCAAGTTCACTGTCTCATTTTGAAACTTTTGATGTTGTCTTACTACTTGCTATTGCTGATGCTATGAGATGAGCTTAATAATGCCTGGTACTGAAGGTATGGCTGATACATTTGTCTCCTGGGCTTAGTCTGACACTGCTTTGGCATTTTCCAGTGTTAAAGAAGTATTGAAAAATTCCTGTGTATGTCAATAATACATTATTTTTCCAAACTTTCTTTTGAATTTCAAGTTGTTCTAAAGGCAACATTTAAGTCATAGTCAACTTCAATCGTTATACCTTTGTCATTACTTAGAGGTATTCTAATTTCATCACCATTTCTTTGCCCTCTCATTCTAACTTGACCAGCTCTCTCAAACTTCATCTTTGTCACTACTTGATCACTCACTTTTCCTGTGTTCGTCTAACCAGAAATCTTTCCTTCAGGAACAACCCGCTAAAGATGGTGACTCCCCCATCACATTCCCTTCGTCCGTCCAGAACACACAGTCCCCTTGCTGCCCCACTACCTCCTCTCTGCTGCACCCCAGGCTTCCCATGGCCACCAGCTCTTCCCCTGTCCCTGGACCTTGTCTCAAACGGTCCACACCCCTGAGTCGACATGCCAGTGCGGCTAGCTTCCCCTTGCAGCTGGCTGGAGCCTGGGTCTTCGGTAACAACAAAGGGAAGGGAGTGAGCCGTGCCTCCAGCCCCACGACCGAGGCCTCGGAAATGGGCATCGATGTGGAGGATATCCCCCATCTGCTTCGGGATGTGGCTCACTTTGCTGAGGCTGTGGAGAAGCTAAAGGAGATGGTCTTGGGGGAAGGTGAGCCAGGCATTACTTTTGGGGAGAGCAGTTGTGACCTGACTAAGAAGACTAATACTTAGTTTATAATATATCTTGCTTATGGTATACTTGTATGATTTTATGCCTGTTGAACAGAAGCAAGAAAAGTCTGTGTGTAACAAATTACGCAACACTACATAATTTGTTGTTTAAATGCACTTTACTGGCTTTCCTACAACTCTTGTATGCTATAAAGACTTGGGGTTGATGGTGGAATTCAGCTGTGTGTCAGTGTGAATTCACTTCCTGTCCAGGCAGCTATTTTAATCACAATTTCCTGTTCGGAGCTTCCAAGCAGGCTGGAGAGATAAAGGAGGATGAGAGAAGAATTGAAGGAGAGTGGAGGGAGATTGTTGTTAGTAGGTATTTAAATACACTGTGACCACAGCATAGCCAGTGGGTGTGGTTAATTAGTAACAACTACAGTAATTATCAATAAGTAACAACTACACAATTTAAGCCAAACCATTGGCACACACAAAGTATACCTGGTACATATCTGTTAATAAAAATTTATTAGGGGCCTAAGAAGCAGTAACTACGGTAGTTTATTTTTGTTAATCTGGGTACATTTCAGACCCAAAATTCATTTAGACTGCATTTTAAAATGTGTTTATCTGCTACTGTGTCCATGTATAATTTCAATAAGAAGATTGATAGTTTGACAGATAAGTTCCTGATTTTCACACTTCAAACCTTTGGTGTTAGTAGACTCATTTGAGCAACAAGCCTACAAAAGGAGAACTAACAGTGTCTACGCTTGGTCGTTATTCCTCTTTCCAGTTAACCATGTATGGTATCTCAGTTGATTCATTTTCTCTGTGATGTGTTAACTTGGTCCTTGTGATGTGTGTGTCTACTGTCTGCTTATATCCTACATAAAAAAAAACAGTTTGTCCCTTTTTCTGGTCAGATTTACTAGTACTTCCTGTGTCTGTACAAAGATTGTACTATACTTGCGTTTACCATTAATCCACTCAATCCCCCATGAGTAAAAAGCTGTAACTAACACATATCTTAAAGCTAAATGTTATGATTCATATTAGGGATTGGGAAAAATAGAATTGCGAATTTATTAATTGAGGAAAATGATCCATTATTAAATGTCTGTGAGTGGCAAAAGTATGTGAACCTTTCTTTTCAGTACCTGTGACCCTCTTGTCCAGCAATAACTGCAACTAAACACTTCCGGTAACTGTTCATCAGTCCTGCACATTGGCTTGGAGAAATTCTAGCCCATTCCTCCATACAGAACAGCTTCAGCTCTGGGATGTTGGTGGGTCTCCTGACATGACGTGTTCGATTCAGGTCCTTCCACAAGATTTCGATAATTCAGAATTCATTGTTCCATCAATGATGGCAAACCATCCTGGCCCAGATGCAGCATAACAGGCCCAAACCATGATACTACCACCACCTTATTTCACAGATGGAATAAGGTTCTTATGCTGGAATGCAGTGGTTTCCTTTCGCTAAACAATAACGCATCTCATTTAAACTAAAAAGTTATATTTTGGTCCATCATTTTTCCAATGGCCTTCTGGATTGTCGACGTGATCTTGTGCAAAATGCAGATGGGCAGCATTGTTCTTTTTGGAGAGGAGTGGTTTTCCCCTTGCAACCCTGCCATACAAACCATTGATTTAAAAAAATATGTATATATACATATTCTTTTCCACATTTTCTTACCTCCCAATTTTGATGAGCAGTGTGAAAAGAATCGGCTGGCTTGGCAACATGTAGTTGGATGAACCATGGAGCGCCCTTCACCATCTCACATCTGTCTG
Source organism: Umbra pygmaea (assembly GCA_016801145.1). Lineage (NCBI taxonomy): Eukaryota > Metazoa > Chordata > Actinopteri > Esociformes > Umbridae > Umbra > Umbra pygmaea. The sequence continues at coordinate 15,415 of JACXGM010006545.1, read as the reverse complement.
GGGGGCGATGAACTGCAGAGGGAGAAGTGCCCCCTGCTGGCCTTCCAACACCACTTCCAGCAGCTTTGGAAGTGGACCCAACACTGCTTAGCTTTAAAAATAAACCAGTAGTGGAATACAGGGCGCTATGCTGCTGACTTCAAATCTTGCTCTGTGTTTCTGTCTCAGACAGGCAGGTAGGTAACCTCACGGACAGGAAGCTGGATCCGCATACGTCAGCCCAGGAGAGTTTAGGGGAGGTGTTGCGTGTGCTGAGGCATGTGATTGGGGCCTACCCCCTCCTTAACACGGTGGAGATCCTTACTGCTGCTGGAACACTCATCTCCAAAGTCAAAGGTCAGAGCTCCACTACTGGGACCATAGAAATAGAATGGATAGAAAGGCCATTGAACTGCTTGGCTTGGTCATTAAATTAGTACACAACAAAATGGCGATTGTTATTAGTTGTCACGGTGACAACACGCAAATTGGTTTAATGCGAATGTAGGCCACTAGATCTTTGCAATGGAACGGTACACATAAAAATGGCTGCCGCCCTGACTGTTCTGCTACATCGATTTGAATTGGAATGGCCTTTCTATCCATTCTATTTCTATGGCTGGGACTGTACACGTGTCTAGTGTGTGCACCATGGTGTGTACACATATCAAATGTGTTTCATTTGTTGTGTCCAGGTTTTAGCTATGACAACAGCAGTGACATGTGTAAGCAGGACTTTGAGAAGGCCATCGAGACCATGGCTGTGGCTTTCAGTAGCAAGTAAGTGTCTGTGTGTTTTGGCTGTTTCTGCCGTAAAAGTCAGAATGAACAAAACAGGCATTCCCATTCAGTTTATTTTATGGAATAATAGACGGACTGGCAGCAATAGCAGCAAAGCAGAAAGGCCAATGTGTGATCAATCAGTGCTGTGATTTGTTGAGTCACCTGAGATCACCCAATTTTTTTCTATTGCTTTATCAGTTACTATAAAATAAAATAAAAACATTCTACATTGCCACAATACCAGGTAGCCCTTGTGGTTTATGAATTAACCAGTCAGATGTGAAGGTGATGTAAAGGTTATGTGAAGGTTATGTGAAGGTTATGCGAAGGTTATGTAAAGGTTATGTAAAGGTTATGTGAATGTTATGTGAAAGTTATGTAAAGGTTAGCGGTCCAAAGCCTGCTCTTTTCATTCTGAACTCTGTGATTTTTGCTATAGCGTCTAGGTAATATCATGTTTCTCTTGTCTGCCCCTCAGTGTCTCAGAACTTCTGATGGGTGAAGTGGACAGCAGCACCTTACTGTCTTTACCACTAACCGAGAGGAGCCGAGTAAGTGGTTTGTGTGTGTTGTGAAAAGAAATGCAAAACAAGGACATGTAATATAAATATAGGTGAATATTAAGTCTGTACAAGCGCCTGTGTGACCTTTGGAATGGTGTGTGTATTTGTGTGTGAGCAGTCTATGGAGAACCTGCATGGCTTAGACTCAGTCCAGGGGACTGACTGCCAATGTCATGACAGGCGTGAACAGCATGAGTACTGCAGTGAGTAGAACATGTTCCCCTCTATTTATGAGCGCTCTGTTGGAAGTAGCAGTAGCTTAGCCCTTTAACATCATGGATGTCCAGTATTTGTTAAGTTGGTCTCTGATTGAAGGGTAACTGTCAAGTTGATCTCTTAAGGTTCAAATTCTCTTTTCTCAATTCACATCATTTGAGATTGCTTAAACATCTGGTTCATTAATGATGGGTTCATGACAACCAAAGATCAGAATCTGGGGCGTGGATTACAGCGTATGAAATAGTAACCGGGCTATTAGCGTTCTGTTTCCCTGGCCAGTTGTGTGTTAGTCTGCTCCATAGAAATGGAATGTATAGAAAGGCCATTCCAATTCAAATCAATGTAGCAGAACGGTCAGAGCGGCAGCCATTTATATGTGTACCGTTCCATTGCAAAGATCTAGCGGCCTACTTCCGCATTAAACCAATTTGCGTGTTGTCACCATGAACACTAACAACAATCGCCATTTTGTTGTGTACTAATCAAATGACCACGCCAAGTAGTTCAATAGACTTTCTATCCATTCTATTTCTATGGTCTGCTCATTCGGTCTGATGTGGCTGGGTCAGTGCTGAGGCGGCAACAGGTGGACGTCCGGCTGCAGCTGAGCGAGGGAGGTGTGGAGTCTGCACTGTCCTACGCCAAGGCTGTGTCCAGATACATCAAAGACCTCATCAGCTACATCGAGAAACGGACTGCGCTGGGTTCGTTTATTACTTTCACTCTGTTTATCATTTATGTAATCTTTGTTCAGTCTACTGCTGTTTTTCAAACATTCCTATCCAATCTATGGGAGTGTTTATAGTACAGAAATGAAAATGTACTGAACATTTTTTTGTCCACCTCATGTTGGTCATTAATAGTAACCAGGCATGGTGTAGTAACCAGGCATGGTGTGTGTCAGTCAGTGGTGTGTGAGTTTCTGTGTCTGTGTGTTCCAGAGATGGAGTTCGCCAAGGGTCTACAGAGGCTTTATCAGTGTTGTAAGCAGAATATTTCTCAGGTAATGGAAGAGCACGTGCACAGACGTGGACAGATGTGAACTCACCTAACATTTTCCTGTCCTCTGTCCCCGTCAGCCCAGCATGCCGCTGGTCTCCATCTACTCTGTGGCTCTGGAGCGTGAATCGGAGCAGAGCACGGGTCTGCAGCAAACCACTGCCTCTATACACACTGACTTACAGGTGAACCGGGCTCTTTTCCTTGTGGGGGGGACCTGCTAAAACCTTTAGTCAACTATCTTTTTTACTGTTTTTGTTGGGAACTTCTGCTGTGGACTCAGCCTTGATAAGGTGTCTGCTAAATGACTGAAATGTAAATGTAAATAACGTGGAGATGACAAGGTCATAATCAGGAATTGGATATCAGAAAGGGAAGGGTGGGTAAAATAAAAAATAAGACCTCGCCGAAAAAACCTTGTGGGGATGGATTTATCCGTTTTTAGAATTTTTGTGGGGACATCGATCCTCACGTGCACACATACGTGGATTTTACAGACCGAGTTCATGTGTTTCTGCCCCAGCATCTGCTCCACTGTAGGCAGGAGCATGAGAGAAGATGCAGAGAGGTCCGAGAGCTGTGGCTGAAGCCCCATAGGAAGCTGGTACTGTCAATCTCACCTCTCTGTCGCTGCATGTTATCGTGTCCTGCTCTCATGTCAGGTACTGCACAGCATCGTATTCTATGTCTCAGAGCGTTTATGTGTCTGTTCCCAGACGGATGCAGAGAGTAGCCTGCGTAAGGCTCGAGGCTTGTACATGATTCGCTGTGAAGAGTATGACAAAGCTAAGAGCCGGGTGGAGGAGGAGCTACAAGGGGGTGGGTCTAAAGCTCTGGACCGGAAGAGACGAATGGAGGAGGAGGCCAAGACTAAGGTCAGCTGACTCTTCTAATAGGGACTCAATTCCAAAAGTCCCCTCCACTCGTTAAGCTGATTAACCGATGTCACAGACATCATACATCGTTCCAATATACCCCTGATGGAAGTCAAGTTAACTACTTGCAAGGAATGGAATTGTCTATTTCCACTGCTTGTCATTTTCATGATATAATGGCTACGGTAATGATTTTGGTGAATTGTGGGTAATTTTAGATATAGACATAATGCAAAGCATAGCAACACAAAGTTCACTTCATGCTTTTTGGGCGTTCATTAAATGCCAACTCTCCCTAGCTTTTTTGTCATTGGTAAACATGATGGATGTGTTTGCCTGTGTGTGTGTCTACAGGCAGAGGAGGCAGAGGTGGTGTATCGTGCTTGTATTTCTGAGGCAGAGGCACGATTCCAGGAAAGAGAGCAGACTAAAGTCAATGCTCTTAGACAGATCCACGATGTCATTAGACATACCGACCAAACCCTCAGATCCGTAAGTCTATTCCACACCTTGTTAAAACACCCTTACATCTTTAATCTACTGCCCTTCACATCCAAGTGGAACCCTCAGGTCTTTAAGTCTTTTTTGTACATCTGGATTTAACTGCTCAATGAATGTACTACAATAACATTTATCACACTCCATTTAACAGGACAGCTATGGAATTTGTAGTTAGCATTTATGAAATTTCTCCTAGGAGCTCTTTACAGTTCTCTCTCTCTTCAGGTCACGGTATCCTACTATCAGTTGATGCACATGCAGACGGCAGCCTTGCCGCTCCACTACCAAACTCTCTGTGAGAGCTCTAAGCTCTACGAGCCGGGACAACAGTATGCTGCTTATGCCAGATATCTACACAGCCGACCAGAGGATGCTAGCAGCACCAGCCCAGAAAGCACCAGGCATCTACTGACAAACCCAGACCCAGTAGCTCACTACTACTTCGAACCCTACTCGTCAAACCAGTGGGTTTATTGTACACCTTACATTCTCTAAAGCAATATCTTATCAATATGTTATCTAAAGATAAGAACAATGTTTTAGAATTTTGGTCATTTATCTACCGCAAGCAGCAGTTAGCCTAGATAAAACATTCTAGGGCATAACCCTGATTTTGCTGCTTTAAATCCCATAGCTGACAATGTGAGTATATCTGTTGATGTTCCCATACACAAGGAAATCTGGAGGCACACCCTAAAGTCACTCTGGATAAGAGCAGCTGCCAAATGACTCAAATTTGAAAGTAATAATACAATCCAAAATGGTTTATGTCTCCTTTCATGTTTTAAAGAACCTGACTGATGACAAGGACACTTCTTTGAGATTGCAAAATCTATGAAGTAAACTAATTTAATTTATAAAAATATAGAGTTGCAATCAAAATTATTCAACCCCCATTTCATATCGGGTTTATTGTCAAAATGTATAGAGATTTCGGCTGTTTGCAATGAACAAATCAAACAAACGCAATTGAAATTACTTAGTAGAGCAGCCTTTTGCTATTATGACCTGCTGCAAATGAGATGCATAGCCAGACACCAGCCTCTTGCAGTTTTTCTAAAGGAATCTTAGCCCATTCTTCATGAGCAATGGCCTTGAGTTCATTAATATTTCTAGGTTTGCATGCTACAACCTCCTTCTTCAAATTTTTGAGGTATGCTTGGGATCATTTTCCTGTTGGAAGGTCCAGTGACCCCCCAAGCTTCAGCTTCCACATGCTGCAGGTTTCCTGTGCCAGAGGATGCAAAGCAGCCCCAGAGCATCACTTAGCCACCACCACGCTTCTCAGTGTATGTTTAATTCTTCCTCCAGACATACTGCTGATACAAAAGTTCAAGTGTTGTTTCATTGCTCCAAAACCTCTGTGGCTTCTTTGTAGGATTTTGAGCATATTGGAGCAGACTGTTCTTGTGCTTTTGGGTCAGTAATGGTGTACATCTTGGAGTTTTGCATGGAAACCTTCTGCATTTAGTGGTAACTGAAAACCAAGTCTTGCTGCAGGTCTTTTGCATTCCTTCAAGGGTATTTCACAACCTGCCGTCTCTGAAATCTGGTAGCAGCCATTGATAGCTTATTTTATCTGCCCCGTCCAGGTAGTGTAACCACTGTTCCCTTAAATTTGAACCTGCGAACTATGCTTCCAATGGTGTCTCTGGGAAAATTATGTGCCTTCGCTATCTTTTTGTATCCTGTTCCTTGTTTGTGAAGGGCAATGATCTCTTCTCTTAACTTTTTGGACCATTCTTTTGACTTAGTCATGTTTCTCACATGCAGTCAAACGTGACAATCAACAAAGCCAGTTCAGGTATTTCATGTGTTCAGGCTCAAGCACACCTGGTGCAACTAATGAAGCACTTGATTAGTTGCATCAGGTGTGCTTGAGACAACACCTGTTTGGCATATTTGTGCTGTTGTGAGGGATTCTATTCAGGGTGTTAAATAACTTTGAGACTGAAGTCATAATGATTTGCATTTTCAGTTTGATTTGGGGAAGCAATTTCAATACTTTTGTTTGATTTGTTCATTGCAAACAGCTAAAAGTCTGTAGATTTTCACATTAAACCCAATTTGCAATAGGGGTTGAATAATTTTGATTGCAACTGTACCTTCAAATTTGAACTTTTGAATGATTCAGCTTGATGTTTGACAAGAAAAAAACAGGTGCAAAGCAATGTTTTCTAAGTGGCATTTCAAGGACCAAAAAGGGACATTAGTTGGCTACCATGTGTTACCCAATAGGAAGTGATGTACTTTAAACCTTCCCTCACCAGGCTGCCTGCACACCCACGCCTCAGCAGCTCTGATGCTGAAACCCCGAACACCACAGAGGAGGAGGGAGCTGGGGACCGGGTCACACAGAGGGCCGGTGAGTCCTGACTGCCTTGTGTGGACAAAAGAGGAAGTCCTCCCCTACAATGCCTGCCTCTTTCCAGCTTCACAATAAATCAGGAAGTGAAGTGCATGTGTAAATGCACGATTTTAAGTAACCAGCAAGAAGTGTTATCATTTTCGTTTATATTGTTTCACCTGGGAGCTCATTATTGGTTTGTGTTCTTATTGAAGTCCAGGGTTACCAATCACTGAACTCATGGCCAACAACGAGTGACTCTGACATTCTGGGAGGACTCTATGGTCTGGAGTCCTCCGTCACAGGTACCTTAGAGCACCTGATGTTGAAATTAATATTCCTTCAGCACAGCTACCATAAAGCCTAAGCAATGCCTTTGATAATGCCAGTTATTCATATACAATTGTCTTTTTAGGGGACCTATCTAAATGCAATGAAGAGCAACAAGAGCCAGATGAAAACGTCTCGTCATTTGAACAAGGTAACAGGCATGGTCCTATTCCTCTATAGACTTCACAGAGAAGTGCTAGGATTGTTAGGATAAATCTGTCTTCTCTCTTGTGTGTCATTCTGTTGGTGTGTTTATTGGAAGACATCAACTGGAAAGAGTCTCAGATGGCTGTTATCACTGGCCCCTTCCGAAACGTGGGTATGTCTAAAGCAGCAAAGACCCACAAACTCCGCAAGCTTCGCACGCCCGCTAAATGCAGAGTGTGTGACAGCTTTGTGTACTTCCAGGGTGGAGAGTGTGAGGAGGTAAGACAAACACACATTCTAGGAGGCACAGAACCGTATGTGTACTCTTACCGGTACTAGATTTACTATATTGTCTGTTGTGCCTTCCTTCCGGTAGTGTTTGCTGGCATGCCATAGGCGTTGTTTGGAGAGCCTGGCTATTCAGTGTGGCCATAAGAAGCTAGAAGGGCGCCTGTCGCTGTTTGGCAGGGACTTGACGCAAGGGCTGGGAGGTCATGATGGTGTTCCCCTGATCATCAGGATGTGTATCACAGAGATAGAGCGCAGGGCTCTGACCATGAAGGTGCTTTTATACTCACACGGTTTTGTTCAGTAAATATACAGACACAGCGCAGTGTTCATGTACTGTACATACACAAACACAGAGTGTATAAAGACTATGAATAATGACATCTGCTTGACATGTTTGAGTGTAGGGTATTTACCGTGTGAACGGGGTGAAGACCCGAGTGGAGAAGCTGTGCCAGGCCTTCGAGAATGGAAAAGAGCTGGTGGATCTGTCTCAAGCTTCTCACCATGATATCAGCAATATGCTGAAACTCTACCTTAGACAGGTAACATCTGCTTACACACAAAGTACTCCTTCTTTTATGCTTGTTAAAACTAATACCCCCCTCCATACTTACCCCCCTCAGCTGCCAGAGCCCATCTTCCCTTTCTGTCTCTATCCATTTCTGATGGGGCTCGCAAAGGAAAGCCTACTTTCCTCGCCTCCCAGCCCAGAGGGAGGCGTACTGGTAGACATGGGTCCTGATACTCCCCTGGAGGTCCTGACTCTGGTCCAGAACCTGAGAGCGTTGATGCTAGCAGAGCTGCCAAAGGCTAACATGGCCACACTGCGCTATATCACACAGCACCTTTGCAGGTAAGGTACCCATGAGTAAGGCGAACGCACAAACATGCTTTAAACATGACGTAAAGATGAAGAACTAAATATTTTGTCAATTTCAAATGTCTCTTCTACCCCACCTCAGGATCTGTGAGTGTGAGCAGGAGAACAAGATGAGTGCCAGTAACCTGGGCATTGTGTTTGGCCCCACGCTGATGCGGCCCCGTCCCTCAGGGGCCACGGTTTCCCTGTCCTCGCTGGTGGACTACCCCCATCAGGCTCGCATTACAGAGACACTCATAGTCTTCTACAGCACTGTTTTTGATGAAGACTCCCCCAGCACCCCAGTTTCCCCATCAAACGTAAGCCTGAGCCAGGTGAGTGAGCGACTACAGGTCTCAGCATGGTAGAGGACCAGCTAGCAACCACACTGACAGAAGTCAAACACATAACAAGGTTGGGATTAATTTAATCCAGCTAAAGAATGAGATTTTATGCAATATAATGTATACACTATCGGTTAATATGTATAGACACATTTCAACCAGTATTGTTTATATTAATATTTACCGTGTTCACACACCTCTAATTGTGAAAATTACATTTTACTAGTGAACCAGGGCACGCTGGTAGTAGTACATTATCCAAAACCTGTCCGTGTTTAAGTACGGTCATGCGGGTTTAATCAAATTGAGCGCTAAGTTCACACTTGCACTTGTTCCCTCCCACTTTGTCTGCTTTGTTTCTCATAGGACAGTGAAGGGGAGGAGGGGCCAGCCTGTGGGGCTGTGGGAGGAGCAATAGAAGGCAGGACAGACTCAAACAAGGACATGGTTGAGACACCACCAACTAGCCACGCAGGGACACCAGTGGAATCAGACTCAACTGAGGAACTCTAGTCCTGTCTGGAGCTCAACGATGGGGAAGAAAAATTACTTATAAGAAGTCATCATTTGCATTTGTTTAACCCTTTAATGTCCTCGCCACGAAAAAAACAATTGTGTGCTCTACCAAACGGTTGAGTCGAACATTAAAGGGTTAAATGCATTGACAACTTAGGAAAAATATTCTGTACTCTGCCTGGGCAATAATTCTCTACAACACTTTCCCAAAATTCTGCACAAAACAATTGTTATTTCTCAGTTGGATACCGTGAAGGAATGAGTGAGATTCAGTGTTTCTGTGAGGTAAATGTCCCCATTGTGACCTCTCTGGGCAACCGGTTTCTGCTCTAGCCTGACCTCTACGTGTGTATATATGTATATGTGTGTGTATATATGTACAGTATACCTGTATGTATGCGTGTGTGTAAATATATGTAAACGTGTGTGTATATACAGTATGTTTACGTGTGTATATATGTGTACGTGTATATATATATATATATATATACACCAGCCGCGATCGGTGGTTCTTAATTGGGGAGGACGGGCTCGTATTACTCTCGGGACCGGAGTAAATGGAATGGTGCGCAACGCACAAAACCCAGTTCTTTTTGTTTTGCACACTGGGTTGTGTGTTGCGCACCATTCCATTCACTACGGTCCCGAGCGTAATACGAGCCCATCCTCCCCAATTAAGAGCCACCGACCGCGGCTGATATACACTCACCTAAAGGATTATTAGGAACACCATACTAATACTGTTTTACCCCGTTTTGCCTTCAGACCTGCCTTAATTCTACGTGGCATTGATTCAACAAGGTGCTGAAAGCATTCTTTAGAGATGTTGGCCCATATTGATAGGATAGCATCTTGCAGTTGATGGAGATTTGTGGGATGCACGTCCAGAGCACAAAGCTCCAGTTCCACCACATCCCAAAGATGCTCTATTGGGTTGAGATCTGGTGACTGTTGGGGCCATTTTAGTACAGTGAACTCATTGTCATGTTCAAGAAACCAGTTTGAAACGATTCGAGCTTTGTGACATGGTGCATTATCCTGCTGGAAGTAGCCATCAGAGGATGTGTACATGGTTGCCATGAAGGGATGGACATGGTCAGAAACAAAGCACAAATGCTTTGCTGCATACCTTGGTTGTAACGAGTGGTTATTTCATTCAAAGTTGCCCTTCTATCAGCTTGAAGCAGTTGGCCCATTCTCCTCTGACCTCATCAACAACGCATTTTCGCCCACAGTACTGCCGCATACTGGATGTTTTTCCCTTTTCACACCATTCTTTGTGAAATACTCAGACCGGCCCGTCTGGCACCAACAACCATGCCACGCTCAAAATTGCTTAAATAACCTTTCTTTCCCATTCCGACAATCAGTTTGGAGTTCAGGAGATTGTCTTGACCAGGACCACACCCCTAAATGCATTAAAGCAACTGCCATGTGATTGGTTGAGTAGATAATTGCATTAATGAGAAATTGACCGGGTGTTCCTAATAATCCTTTAGGTGAGTTTGTATATATATGTGTATATGTGAATGTGTGTATGTGTGTATGTACTGTATACGTGTGTATATGCTGTGTGTATATATGTATATATGTGTACATATGTATACGTGTGTGTACATATGTGTATACGTGTGTGCATATATGTGTACATGTGTATATATGTGTATGTTTGTATATATGTGATATGTGTACGTGTATATACTACCATCCCCTTCACTGCTGCTGCTCATTTTTACAAATTGACATAACATATTTTCAAAATTTTACAGTTCAAAAATGATTTTTTTGTAAAACTCCCGTAATATATTCTTTTCCAAACAGTTTTGAGATAGCTTTGTAAGTATGGAATCACTTTGTCATAATAATTTAAAACAGTGATAATTTCTTCAGAAATACATGACTATTTTACCCATTCATGAATAAAAATACAACTTTAATGCAGAGGTTTTTCACATCATCATACTGTTAACTTACAGAGCTAAACGATAAGTGACTCAACCAATTAACAAAAGTTCCTTGAGACCAAGAACGTATTAAAATCATGTTCCTGCTTCAAATGTAATTCTGGTTAAACCCACATAAATATCCCATTCTTTTGATAGACACCGAGTCATCTTCAGGTGTTGCCTGTCCATGTAATGTGTCTACTGCACCAGCCTGTAGGTGATGTACCGTCCTGCTGTCTCACTAGGTCTAATGATCTTCACCACCTATTGGGAAAGACAGGCCGGTAGACTGGTCAATACAAAAAATAACAAAAATGAAAGAAAAAATGCCTTATCTGAGTCTCACCTGTCCTCTTTTCAGTCCAAAGTATCGGGCGACAGGGTCTCCTGCTTGAATCCTGGGTAACTGGCTCTCTTTTAGTTTACTGGTACATCAATGAAGACAATAACTACAGCAACATGTTCATGACTGGTGTATGTGGAACATGAAAACTATGAAAACAAATGACTGTAAACAAGAATTATACAATCAATGCAAAAAGGATACTATCGTAGCAACAACTCTGATAATTCTTCTTTTGTCATCACAATGTGCTCAGGAACCAGCTAGAAAGTAAACAGGAGAGAAACAATCACATGAAAAGACATACACATACTCAGGTTTGCTTTGATACCCTACAATGTAGAAGAGCTGGGAGCTGATTGCTAGCCTGTACATAAGGCCAAAGAAATGTGTCATTAATCTCAGAATTCTCTAGTCTCGTCAACTAATATATGATTTCTTTTACAGTTCTCGTTACTTTTAACAATTCTTATTATTTTTCACAGTTCTCGTTCTATCACACTGTCTCAGTCCCCTTATTTGTTTTAATCAGTTCACTGATAGAAGAGTATGAGTTATTGATGTTCAAATTAAGAATAGGGTTGCTACTAAGAGCTATTTTAAAAATCAATGAACCTGTCAATTCCTAACTCGGATATGAAAAAACCTAGCTACATTCCAGCATTATGTGCAAGTGTTTTATTACAAAATAAATGTTGTTTATCCTCATCTTGCACAATGCTGTATATAAAACAACTTGAATTAGCGGGTGTATTTTATTGTTTTTAAATGTATAGAGAATTACAAAATAAAACATGGATGAGAATCCGACGTGCATTTTTTTGCCAGCAACTTTTTAATTCAACATTATTTATTGTTGCAGCTCTAAATATTGCAGCTCTAAATACTGCTACACTGTACGTGGTTGATGCTGATGCACTTTCCTTGATTACAATGCTCTTCCTTTCTGTAGTAAACCAACATTTTCTAAGCCATATACAGTGTATCCGGAAAGTATTCACAGCGCTTCACTTTTTCCACATTTTGTTATGTTACACCCTTATTAAATTCATTATTTCCCTACAAATTCTAAAAACAATACCCCATAGTGACAATGTGAAAGAAGTGAATTTGAAATCTTAGCAAAAAAATAACACATGTACATAAGTATTCACAGTCTTTGCCATGACACTCAAAAATTAAGCTCAGGTGCATCCTGTTTCCACTGATTATTCTTGAGATGTTTCCACAATCTGATTGAAGTCCACCTGTGGTCAATTCAGTTAAGGCACAGATCAGGGGAAGGTTACAGAAAGATATCTGCAGCATTGAAGGTCCCAATGAACCAGACACTGCTCATCACCTGGCCAATACCATCCCTACAGTGAAGCATGTGTGTGGCAGCATCATGCTGTGGGCATGTTTTCTAGCAGCAGGAACTGGGAGATTAGTCAGGATTGAGGTAAAGATAAATGCAACAATGTACAGAGACATTTTTGCTGAAAACCTGCTCCAGAGCACTGGGCGAAGGATCATCTTCCAACAGGACAACAACCGTAAGCACACAGCCAAGATAACAAAGGAGTGGCTACAGGACAACTCTGAGAATGTCTTTGAGTGGCCCGGCCAGACTCGGACTTGAACCTGATTGAACATCTCTGTAGAGATCTGAAAATGGCTGTGCACTGATGCTCCCCATCCAACCTGATGGAGCTTAAGAGCTCCTGTAAAGAAGAATGGGAGAAACTGCCCACACATAGGTGTGCCAAGCTTGTAGCGTCATACTCAAAAAGACTTGAGGCTTTAATTGCTGCCAAAGGTGCTTCAACAAAGTATTGAGCAGAGGCTGCGAATACTTATGTACTTTTTTCCTTTTTCCTTTTTTATTAATTTGCTAAGATTTCAAACACACTTCTTTCACATTGTCATTATGGGGTATTTTTTATGCATTTAATCAATTTAATCCAAAATAAAAGTGGAACATAACAAAATGTGGAAAAGTGAAGCGCTGTGAATACTTTCTGGATGCACACTATGTCAGATCCACCTTCATGTGGAGTGTCATACCTCATGTTCTGTGATGTTGATGAGAAGCTCCTGTTGTAGGAACTGCTCTAGGATGTATTTAGGTGCCATGTCCACCAGCGACTGTAGCAAACAAAACAAGAAAGGACAATTAAGATAAGAATAATATAAGCTATGTCATTTCTCCCTTTGTATTTAAAGACAATGGAGTTGGGTGTTCAATACAATGAAATCCTTGCTGTGACCTACAGCTCTGGAAAGAACTACAAAATCTCTGGAAAGCACTACAAAATCATCAGTGTTTCTGGTTTTACTATCCATAAAAATGAACAGTCACCATTTTTTGGTTATTTTGGATCTGCACTTTGAGAAAGGATACAATGAAAATGAGGTTGAAGTGCAGATTGTCAACTTTAATGAGGGTACATGAACTGTTCAGAAATCAAAGAACCTTTTCTACATAGTCCCCCCCCATTTTCCGAACCCAAAAAACATTGGACAGTTTAACATAATGTAGAATATGGTATTGATTGTTAATATTTGGTCATATATCCATTGCATGCAATGACTGCTTGAAGTCTGCGATGCATCAACATCACCAGACGCTGGGTATCTTCCCTGGTGATGCTCTGCCAGGCCTGTACTGCAGCCATCTTCTGTTCCTGCTTGTTTCAGGGACTTCTTGCCTTCAGTCTCCACTTCAGCATGAAAAATTCATGTTTAATTGGATTCAGATCTGGTGATTGACTCGATCAGTCAGGGATTTTCAATTTTTTTGGCCATTAAACACCCTTTTGTTCCTCTAGCAGTGTGTTTAGGGTCATTGTCTTGTTGCATGATGAAGTGCTGTCTAATGAATTTTGTTGTGGCATTTGGTTTAATATGAGCAGATCGAACATTTCTGTAGATTTCAGAATTCATTGTTTCACTTCTGTCAGTAGTCCCATCATGGAGGAAGACCAGTGATCCTGTTCAATAGGCAGCCATAGAGGCCCAAGCCATAACACCTCCTCCACCATGTTTCACAGATAAGGTGGTAGGCTTTGGATCATGGGCATTTCTTTTTTTTCTCCGCACTTTGTTCTTTCCATCACTCTGGTACATGTTAATCTTTGTCTCATAGACAGTATTGTCCGGTCATCCACGATAGTTGTCTTTCTCGGTCTACTGGGTCTTCTGGCACAATCCTTGACTGGCCGACTCAATCACCAGATCTGAACCCAATTAAACATGCATTTTACATGCAGAAGAGGAGTCTGAAGGCATTAAGTCCCCTAAACAAGCAGGAATTGAAGACGGCTGCAGTACAGGCCTGGCAGAGCATCACCAGGGAAGATACCCAGTGTCTGGTGATATCGACGCATCACAGACTTTCAACAGTCATTGCATGTAAAGTTAATAATTTACAATTATTACGTTATTCTATATTTTTTGAACTGTCCAATGTCTTTTGTTGCCCAAAAAGAAAGGGAATAGAGCTTGGCAACCGACGTCACTGCGCAGTGCATTCTGGGACGTAAACAAGAGGCCACCGCCATTTTGTGAGGCCACAATAATATTGTCGAAATCAATGTTGAAAAGTCAATTAAAAGAACAAAATCTACTATACAAACTTCTACCGGATGCAAGAACGTTACCTGGAAAAGGTGCCTGCAAGAGAAAGTACTCGAGTCCGACGATTTACCTCCGACATTTCAGTTAGTCTGTGTGAGTGCATATACCGGGCTCAGTTTCGTAATTTTAAATCTATGGCAGCCCACGTTCAGTTCACATCTTGAGGATCATTCTGAAGTTTCCCTGAGCTTGTGAGATAAACATGTGTCTTAATTGTATGCTTTGTAGATGAAAGATAACTGTTATCATTCACATACATTTGAGTAACTTAGTCAACATTTATCCAGGTAGACAAGTCATGTAACAATTGTCGTTGCAGTACATGCCTTGTCTAATGGCATCTGTGCTATAGATTTGATTGCATTTTCTTTCTCGTTGGATCAAAACTACTACAAACCTTAGTCAGAATTCTGAATCATAAAAGCAAAAAACAGCAACTGCAAAAACAACACCGTAGTTTAAAACAACAGAGCATATAATATATGTAAAAATACTGATTTTAGCTCTATATGGTAAGCAGTACACTTAAAAAGAAACCCACATGGAAAGTCAAAGTCATGATTAATGTAAAAAAAAATGGCTTAGTAGGGGTTTGTTTCCTTGATTGTATGATGTTGATGAGTTGAAACTATTTGTGATTGATGTTTGTCAAAATAAATATTTTTCTAATGCATACATTGCTTGTTTACCTTATTCCACTTATCATATGTACCAGTACAATAGAAAACCTTGGTGTTTCAGTACCCTCGTAGCAC
>JACXGM010006544.1:11693-32631 GCA_016801145.1 Umbra pygmaea | reverse complement strand
GTGTCTATTATAGATAGACCAGTGCACTACGTTTAGACTATTCAGATTCCGGAAGGTTAAAAAGAATGAATGAATGTGTCTATTATAGATAGACCAGTGCACTACGTTTAGACTATTCAGATTCCGGAAGGTTAAAAAGAATGAATGAATGTGGCTATTATAGATAGACCAGTGCACTACGTTTAGACTATTCAGATTCCGGAAGGTTAAAAAGGTGAGGCAATAGGTTTGTTATCTCTCATCTCTCTCTGACAGACATTTATAGCTACAGTACCTAGCCAGTGAATTTCCTACGTGTGACCTAGCGATTGTAATACATTGCGCTTCCGTACCTGAGGTTCTCGCCTCCTTCTGAGCACTCATAGTTTAGTTTGTCGGTCAAGTTGGACACAAAGTTCTTGAGGTGAGCAAGCTCCAGGGAAGTCCATATTTCTTCATCAGTATATGCGTCAAATGGGTCAAGGTTCATACGTAGGGAGCCAGAGAACAGCACAGGGTCCTGGTTGAGATAGAGATAAATCATTTTCAGTATAACATTATGTCACATTGTCCATTAACATCTATACATGAGTTACAATACATTAATCACAGGCTTTAAATACCAGTTCAGTCATGTTGTCCACTAACATCTACATATGAGTTACATTACATTAATCACAGGCATTAAATACCAGTTCAGTCATGTTGTCCATTAAAATGCCTTACACATGAGTTACATTACATTAATCACAGGCATTAAATACCAGTTCAGTCATGTTGTCCATTAAAATGCCCTATACATGAGTTACATTACATTAATCACAAGCATTAAATACCAGTTCAGTCATGTTGTCCATTAAAATGACCTATACATGAGTTACATTACATTAATCACAGGCATTAAATACCAGTTCAGTCATGTTGTCCATTAAAATGACCTATACATGAGTTACATTACATTAATCACAGGCATTAAATACCAGTTCAGTCATGTTGTCCATTAAAATGCCCTATACATGAGTTACATTACATTAATCACAAGCATTAAATACCAGTTCAGTCATGTTGTCCATTAAAATGACCAATACATGAGTTACATTACATTAATCACAGGCATTAAATACCAGTTCAGTCATGTTGTCCATTAAAATGCCCTATACATGAGTTACACTACATTAATCACAAGCATTAAATACCAGGTCAGTCATGTTGTCCATTAAAATGAACTATACATGAGTTACATTACATTAATCACGGGCATTAAATACCCGTTCAGTCATGTTATCCATTAAAATGCCCAATACATGAGTTACATTACATTAATCACGGGCATTACATACCCGTTCAGTCATGTTGTCCATTAAAATGACCTATAAATGAGTTTCTGAGTAATAGCTTTCTTCTCATTACATTCATTGCAGGTATTGGCAAAACATAGAAAATGCCTGGTATTACCAGTATTTATCAGCTGTTCTTCCTTTGTAAATTCATATCAATGGAAAATACCTGTGGAATTATGGTGATTCGTGATCTCAGATTGTGGAGCCCAATCTCTGCGATGTTGACCCCATCAATGTAGATCACTCCTTTAGCTGCCTCGAGAATCCTGAAGATACCAAGTGCTAGAGAAGACTTTCCAGCACCCGTTCTGCCCACAATGCCAACCTAAGAGGGACAAATTGGATTGTTAAAAAGATGTATAAGTGATGTTATAAAAATATTTGAACATAGCATTCATGTTATACAACAAACTTTTTTTAGCTTTTGTAAACGGTTGTGGATTTATAGTTAAATAATAGTTAAATCCTAATTTAAATCAAATTTATTTTATACACCATCAAGTGTGCAATTATGTGGCTTCCATGAGTGAGATAAAATCACAGAAGGCACCACATTATGTTTTGCTTGTGCAATTACATAGAAAAGAATGGATAGGCATGCCTAATTATGACTCACTAGTTAAGTGTTTCAACGGTTAATATAGTAGATTTATTCTAAAATAAACAAGAGCTTTGTTAGTTAGAATTGTATACAATTGTTTTAATAGTTCTTAAAGTGCAACCTGATGTTTGTCTTTTGGGTTTAATGTTTCTCTGAAAGACAACCTCTGAGCTTCATCCTCAACACATGACAATGGAGGGCGCTCCGAGCAATAGTTTAGGGGCTAGGGTCTGGTTTGGGATTCATTCATGCAGTGTTTCATAGCTTTAAGCTTTCACACATACCACTCTTTCTTTACTTGTTTTTAGTGTATCTTTTATGCTTTAACCAAATCCATTTCTTTCTTAGAGATGAAGTATGGGACTTTTACAATTAACATAATAATGTTTTAAACCACCCATTTCGGCCTGGATGTGCTGGTTAAATGAGCATAAAGCGTAAGTAGAAACACTGTCATACCTTAGTTAACAATGCAATGACAAGTTTAAGTTGCATGGTTTTCACGATATGGGGAACAAATCATGACATATAGTAGAACACCATATTTGGGAACCCTTTTTAGCCGTATTACAACCAGTGGCCAAAATTGCAGACTGCATCTTAAGGGAAAATAAATACATTATATAGCAGCACCTGTTTAAAGATATATAAAAATATGATTTAAGATCTTATTCTTTCCAATGACAGACTCTGTCATGATGCTGGCTGTAGTTGGTGTAATTAGGAGGCAGAATGCAGAAGTCTCTGTCGTCCAGGTTTTATTTGAGACGGCAGGGATAAACTGTCAAGTGTTTAAGAGGGACTGGTATCACAACTGAAATGGAGCTGCACAACAGATATAAAAGCCTACTATACATTAACGTAGTATAGGAACGATGGCTAATACAGAGCGTACACCTGGCTCTACATTCCTACATGTATACCTACGACTTATAACGTGGAGCAGACACTAAGTAAATATGAGCAATATCAGCTCTCCTCCTAACACGGACAGGGACAAATCCACAATCATACACAAAACAATCAAGCAGAGGGGAACATTAAATGCACACATAGATTAGATAACAGTGAACAGCTGTGGTAAATTAAGTGATTACACATGGACAAAACAAGACAATCAAGTGTACTGGAATAATATGAATATTGTCCATGCCTGGCCACAAGATGGCGCCAACAAGTCCCATCCAGGTATGACAGACCCACAAAACATTTAATTCCTCCAGTGTCCAGAAAAGGGGATTTAAACCTGTACTACTGTATGTACATTTTTGCAAACTAACAAAAGTGTATTTTAGTAAATTTTAGAAAGTGAAACATTGAATTCAGGGGTTGAAAACATCAACTGAAGCAATATAAAATATAAACAATATTAGCATAGCAAAATTTACATTTCACTACAAGCAAGCAATACATGTACATATTATGGAGAAAATAATAATGTGTATTTTCAGAAATTAGTTATATTGTCCCTGTATTGCTCCTGTGCTCAATAAAAATATGTTTAATTAAAAGTGAAATTCAATCAGCTTGGACAAATAAATGGAAAGTTACATCTGGAGAGGTGCATCTTTAATACAGGCACATGCAATTTATGTCTCATTTGCATATTTTGTTCTTACAATTTTAAAAATTAGGTATCAACTGGTATATGCTAACATTGTTCAGTGTAAAAACTTAAGTATGGTGATGCATCTATAGTACTATGCTCTCTGTCTACATTTTAAAAACATAATAATACAAACAAATATTTAAAAAATGGGTTATACCCAGGGATGCAAAAAAAATGTCAGCCTTAGCTGACCATAAAAGTTGTATCGTATGTTATGATACATTTTGTTGAAGATTCCTACATAAATCTGACTGTATATTTCAGACTGTAACATCCTTAACGTAGGATTATATCTGTCAGTTATAATCTATCAAATCAGGCCTTTAGCTGAGAATTGTTATTGAATGTTTTGAGAAATAATAAGCAAATTTTTTACCCCATTCTCCCCACCCAATTTGTCATGTCCAATTCCCTCTAACCCTGCCTTGTTGGCAGCTCCACAACTTCTTGGACAGATGCAAGATAGTGAAGGGCGCGCACATGGTTCCATGTGAGCCATCCAGTTCTTATGACACTGCTCGTCCAACGTGGTTAGCTCACGTGTGGGATGTTTACACTCACCAACTATATTTCTACGATTGAACACACAGGTGCCCGATCTGCACACAAGGAATCGCTGGAGAGCAATGTGATTTAATTGGACTTATCTACGTATTTCCCATATCCCAGGCAGGCTTTGCCAATTTGTGCTGACTCTTGCTGGGACTTCTGGGCAAATAAGAGAAGATGTAGTCATGCTAAAATAATAAGGACTTTTGCTAATATGTTAAATTGACACCTGATTTCACACAGCCCATTAAATCTGTGTCAGTTTTACGGAATTGCAGAAAATTCCGTGATGGGCCCATGGAAGTGATGCCTATGTAAGTCAATGACAGGCAGCATCCGTGGTCCATACACAGAATTCCTGTTCCAACACCTGCGCTCCCCCAATTGATGTTGTTTTATAATTAACCATTAGTAACCCCATGCCCAACCTTAACCCTAACCTCCTGTCATTGACTTACATAGGCATCACTTCCGTGGGCCCATCACAGAATTTTTGGTGATTCCGTGAAGCTATCACAGATTTTGAGTTAAGGGGCCATGTTCATTTCACAGAATTCTGTGAGATCATGTTGCACAAAAAAATATTTCAATTCAATTACATTTCTAATTACCAAATTTAGTACTCCACAATGCCTATACTTTAACATCTTCTTATTAGTGTACATATTTCCCTCAAGTTGCACACATGACTAACACACATGATTTACATTTACGTAATTTAGCAGACTTTCTTACCCTGTGCGCTACACAGGGCCCTTACATCATACACTAAATGTTCTTTTTTATTTTTTTCCCATATGTGACAAATTGAATAAATAAACTGAATTTTCAAGCAACTCTAGCACAATAACACTGGAATGTAAAAAACAAATATGGATGTACTGACCTTTTCTCTTTCTTGGATCTTCAGAGTGATGCCCCGCAGCGCCCAATCCAAACCTCTGCGGTACTGCAGTCCGTAATCCTGGAACTCTATGGTGCCATTCTGGGGCCAAGCCAGAGGCAGAGAGCTGCCTTCAACGCTCCACGCAGCCTGGTGAGTAGAGATAGCATTTCCATTCAACAAGTTCAGCAGACGCTCTTATCAAGAATTACCGGTACTTGCTGCCTTCTCGCACTTGCTCCCCCCTTGAGAGTATTATTTGACAGTGAAGTAAACACTGAAGGGGCATGTCGAAGCAGCTCACCTCTTTTGGAGTGTCAGAGTACTCCTTCACCCTCTCAACAGACACAATGTTGTTCTCTACGTCCGTCCACGACCTCACAATCCAGCTCAAAATACCAGTAACCTGCAAAAGATTGTGAGGTACAAAGTAAAACAGGGCTCACTTGCTTGAAGTTACAATTTTTATTGGTTATTCAACATTAAACTAGTAGGCATATTTATAATGATTGTTTTTCCTTCAGTATGGTAAACCACAAATTGTCAATTTATAGGGTTGCTTGTAGTGGGTTTTGTATTATTTTAGCCATAGGGAACATAGAGTTAATATGACTGCTCTTCTTTTGTGGCTAAATTACCAGCTTATGTATGATGACTGTAAGGAATGTGGTATTGTACCTGGAGGGAGTGTGACACAGCCAACCCAACAATTCCAGGGCTCAGGGTGTCTTTTCCCATCACAGAGAGAATTGCTGCAGCTAAAACCACACCATTACCAACAAACTCAAGGTTAACGGCCAACCACCTGTGGATATCATACGACCAAGTTTAGATTAGCTGTCAAGAAAATTTTCATCACAGAGATGCTTGTTATTACATGTTTATACAATTGTAATAGTGACTACATAAACATAGTTGTTCTACTTCAAGGTGAATTGTTGTTGTTCTGAACACCTCACCTGGTGGCCACAAAGCGGGGGAAGTACGAGGTCTGGTTGAAGTCAACCCGCTTGTTAGTTTGCACAATAAATCTGTGCTGTTCTCCAAAAGCCCGAATAACACTGGCACCCTGCACAGTCTCATTGAAATGGGTGTAAATGGGTGAGCGGCTCACGGACTCCAACCTTCGCAGCTGGCAGGATGTTGCCACGTAGAAACTCTATTATCAACAGAGGAATATTAAAATATGGATTTTTTAGAGAATGTTAGGTGAATAACTACAAAATGGGTTTATTAATAAATTGTAGGTTGGTTAAGTAAAGAAATGTACCATCTATTTCAGAGGGTAGACCCAGTTCAAATCATAATTTGTCTTAATGTAAGTAATGTTCTGTTGTTTGTAAATATACCTGAACAAATGCGTACAGAATAGCAAGGGGCAGGATGACGACCAATGCAAACGGTGTTGCCAGCATCACAATGATGCAGACTTCCATTAGCTTAAAGAGATAGCCCAACATCATTTTCAGGCCATCAGGGATCATGCAGTCTATAGCGTCAATCTCTTTAGTAAAACGATTGAGCAGGTTGCCGCTGGGGGTGGTCTCAAAGAAGGACATGGGGGAGTGGAGAACGTTCTTCAGAAGTTCCAGGTGAAGGTGATGGGATGCAATAATGCCTCCAACTGAAATCGCCACTGTGGTGCCAAAAATAGCAATTCCTGGAATACATTTAGATTTGAGTTATTTAGCAAATAATTTTATTCTAAACTAATGGTGTTTGCATTCATCTTGACTTGTACAGATGTGGCCAAAAGTATTGGTACCCTTGCATTTTATTCAAATAATAAACCATTTGCACCTGAAATGTGTTGAAATTAACATTAATACATGTCTGTCTTTGGTTTGCAGTTGTTGGGACTAGCTAATTCTATATGAGCATCTAATAAAACACTTTAAAGCAGTTTAAAATGTCATAACTAAGTTGACTGTAGTGTAAATGAAGTCATCTTAAACACTGAGGACTGTGGCATGTTGTTATTGTAAGGCCTAAAGATCAGTCAGTTCTTTTCTCCTACAGGGAGGAAAATCAAGGCCATCAAGGCTGCACATGATTACAGACAGCAGGTAGCTCATAGTTCTTTTATCTATTATATATTAGACTGTGGTAGTACCCCACATCAAATGTATATGTGGTTATACCATTCAGGGTAGCAGATCATGGTAACATAGTATATGCTCCTTGAAGCAAGGAAAATGCTTGAAGATGACCGAATGTCTAAGTGCCTGCTGACACCATGTGAGTCAAGGCCACAGTCTGATAAGATAAGAAGTAGGTGCTAGAAGGGACTTCTGTAAAGAGCTTAAAGATACAGAAATGTCTTATCTATGTTGTTACCTTGAAAGAAGGTAATACCATGTAAACACTACAAGACCATCTCTAAAGTGCTTGATGTTCCTGTGAGCTTGGTTGCTAATATATTAAGAAGCATTAGGCCCATGGGACTGAAGCCAATATCTGGACATGACCACAAGAGGAAAATTTCAGAGGAATGAAGAGATGTATTGTTTGAATGGTGGTGAAACAACAAAGGAAATTTTCAAAACAGATCCAAGCTGACCTTCAAGCTAAAAATTTAACATTTTCAAGTTGCACCGTCCGTCGCTGTTTGATTAAAAATATGCTCCATGGTAGAAGACCCAGGAAGTTCCCCCTCCAAAGAAATAGAGAAACACTCATGTGGACAAGCCACAGTCCTTTTGGAAGAATGTCCCTTGAACAGATTAAACTGAAGTAGAGCTTTTTGGTAAATGACAACAACTCCAGGTTTACAGGGGAAAAAAGTAAGCTTTCAAACTAAAGAACATCCCTACGTGAAAGATGGAGGAGGCTCAGTGATGTTTTGGGATTACTTTGCTACTTCTGGCACTGGGTGCCTTAAATCTTTGAAGGGCATAATGAAATTAGAAAACTTTCAAGGAATTCTGGTGCAAAACCTACATCACAGTGTCAGAAAGCTGTGTCACTGTCAGAGTTCATGGGACTTCCAGCAGGATAATGACCTGAAACATACGGAATCTCAGAAAAAAAACAAGAATGGATAAGAACAAATCATTGGACTGTTCCAAAGTGTCCATTTATAAGTCCTGATCTTTCTGTGGAAAGAGCTGAAACTCGCAGTTGGGTTTGCTCAAGAATTGTGAGTCATTCTACCAGTTGAGAAATCTCATTCAGAGCTACAGACAATGCCTGATGAATTCACTGTCTCCAGAGGCAGTGCAAAAAATATGTACATGTACGGTAGTTAAGAGACAATATTTTTGTTGGTGCCATTTCAATCTGTTTAACTATTTAAAGTAATATGTTATATCATGAATCAAAAGCAAAGTTAAATAAAGAATGGTGGATACCAAGTATTTTCTAATTTCTACATACTTCAGAGAAAATTGTGTTTTTTTTAAGTGGAAGAGGACCAATGCTTTTGGCCACCTCTGTATGCAGCTGGTTGGGACATCAATGCAACCCTGTAATAGTACACTTAATACATTTTAACTCAATGAAGTAACTGACAGCAAAGTCATTGTAAGAATGAGGGGAAAAAAGATACAAAAACACAAAACAATATAGCATTTTTTTAAACAAAAACTTCTATTAGGATCCCTGTGTTTTTATCAGCTGTTGTTTTCCTGAAACTCAATCTTTAACTTGGTATAGCACAATAGACGGCTACAAATAATTACAAATAATCTAATGAATGCGCTAAAAGTTTCCTTTTGTCCAAAGGAGCAGTACAATACAGTACAATATATCTACATTTGTCTTCAGTGTCTGACATGTTCGCCACTGACCTTGTGCGAAGCCCAGAGCCCCATAGACGGCCAGTTTAATGTCGGTGTCAATTTGAGTGCCGTTGACGATTGGTTCGTCGGCCCACAGGCTCAGCCAGTAGTTGTAGGCCAACGAGGCCCCTTGCTGGAAGGCATACAGGAACACAATGGGAATGATAAAGGCCATGCCGATGGTCTTGAAGTACTCCATGTATATCTCCAGCTTCACCTGTTGTAAAAACATCCGCCAGTGATTGAGTCGAAATTGACAAAGTCCTGGAAAGTATATGAAAGCTAAGATGTTTGAAAGAACCATGTTGGAGAGTTAACCCTCTACGCAGTTGTTGTCTTGTTCTAGACTCACCCTCCCAGTGCGTGCCTTATCAACCTCAGTCAGCTTTCCCAAGTCCTCAGGAACTTGCTCCTCATCGATCTCAGACATTGTCTCCATACCCTGCAGGTTAGTACTATTGGTGTCACCCCTGGAGACCAAAGTTCAGTTTCAGTTAGATATTTTATAATTGTTGGAAACATGACTCCATCTCTATCAGTGAGCTATTAGAGGAGATAAAGCATGTTTTAAATGCATGGTTACATGCGTACCTATGGAATTTTGTAACTATATTGTTCATGAATTAATTTTTTCATTTTACCCAATAAGCTGCTCCTGAGAGAGGTCTCTTGAGAAAGGCATGAAGTCAGTCACACTCAGCCGTGAGCTGGCCCTCCTGGCACCTACAGCGGTAGCACACATTTTGTATTCAGCAGGATATTACATCATACCATGAGCACAATTCACAAACTGGTGAGTAGCAGTTTGGTTAGCAGCAAATTCCTTTTCAACAAAGACCTCATCAACTCCTACCTCTCTGTGTGGCAGTCTCTGTGACGCTCTCTTTATGGTCATTGTTGGTGAATGTGTGGATGAATTCAGCAAAGGCACCGTGTCGGCTAAGCAGTTCCTGGTAAGATCCGCTCTCTGTGATTTCGCCCTCCACCAGCACCAGGATGAGGTCAGCCTGAGGTAGGAAGCTCGTCCCATGGGTTACCAGGACACGTGTCTGCATCGAATACAACATAGCTGATTGGTCAAAATGGATGTCAAACCTGATCAAGATAGAGTTGTCACTTTTAAGTGCACGTAAGCTTTGAGTAGATTTGAGTTATGCGGAATCGATTTTGCTGAAGGAACCGGCGACTGTCAAGTATTCGCACCTTGTCTCTAAGCACTCCCTTGGGCCCAATTACTTTTTCGAAGATGTGCTGACCCACATGGGCGTCCACAGCAGACAGGGGGTCGTCCAGCAGGTAAATGTCAGCATTCCTGTACACAGCTCTAGCCAGGCTCACCCTCTGCTTCTGCCCCCCCGAGAGGTTAAGACCCTGCCAGCAGAACAGTCAGAAGGAAGGGATGACTCCAGAAACCTAAATGTATTATTATCAGGTGAAATTCTACAAGGTATCTGGTGTGTTGTAAACGTCATACCTTCTCCCCAATCTCTGTGGCATCTCCAGCTGGCAGGATTGTCAGGTCGGGGAGCAGGGCACATGCCTCCAAAACCCGCTGGTACCACGTCTTTTGCTTGTCGCGGCCAAACACAACATTTTCCTGGACCGTGGCATTCTGAATCCAGGCCTGCTGGGGTACATACGCCACTGAGCCCTGTGGAGAGAAACAATGAATAAAGCCAAGACATTGAAAAAGAAGTAGTATCTTCAAAGAAAACACCCAGAGAAAGACTGAAATACGTAACTGAAAGTTCCTGATTCCATATGACATGAGAGAGATTCATTACCTTAACGGTTACGCTGCCGCTCCTTTTCTCAGTCTCTCCAAGCATTGCGGACAGTAGGGAGGACTTCCCGCTACCCACATGCCCCACCACGGCCACTAACGATCCCTTTGGCACACGCACATTGATCCTGTCAACGAAAAGGCGTCAAGTTGTGTGATCAACTAACCCTGCCTTTTGCATGTATCAAAGCACATCCGTTGGAGTGATGTTGTAGATTTTACCTTCTTAGACATGGAGGACCTTCTTTGGTCCAGTTGAACGTTCCATTTTCTATCAGCACACCTTCCCCATCTGAGAGCGGTAGTGGAGATATGAAGAGACAGGAACCATTGAACACACCAGTGTTTCAAATTTAAAGAGCTACTGTATACTATGTGCATCTGTGCAACAACAGCTACCCAATGATAAAAAATAAAATTTCCCTTAAGTGACATCAAGTCAAATCGCAGTCTTAATTACATGAGGTCTAATTAGCTTAATCCTTAAAATACAGTGTGTTCCTCTCAGCAGCTGTCTTGGGTTAGTGTTGACAGATTTCAGGCGAAGAAAACTCCTTTTATTTCTCTAGAATCATATGTCTGGCTGTCTTCAACCACTGGATGGGGTATCCTATCATTACTTTGTCTCCCCAGGAAGTGACAATGCAACATTACCAATATGAAGACTGGAAATGTATAATTTCATGGATGTAAACAACAATATATTTTTTGTTTTTATTCGTACCACACACAATGGTGTTGACTGACAAAGGTTTACCAAAGTATACTCCCGAGCCCATGTCAGGATATCCATTATAGACTCAAACAGAGTTATTGATATATTTTTGTTATTGTTGATTTACTATATGCTGATAAATGCCCATGGCACCAATAGGTATCAGTGTTCTTACCAGTACTCAAAGGTGTCTTGGTCACATTGTCATCTTTCAGCTCCTCAGAACACAGGTATTTCCCAAGACGCTTCAGCGAGACTATTGCCTGAATTTGAAAAAGAAAGCCTTACTTAAACTGCTTGATGAAATGCGTGACCATATACTGGTTTGGTCTCATGAATACTTTGTATTTCACCTGCATGGTAGTGCTCATTGCAAAGGGGAGTTGACTCAGTGGAGTCTTCAGAATGTTGATCAGCGCCATGGACACAAAGACCTTCTGCGCATCAAGGACATTCTTGTCATCAATCATCACGTAGACACCAAACATGGCAAAAGCAATCTTGAGGGAAAAAAAATAAAAACACAACTGGTGTTTGTTCTCAGGGACACAGAGAAGTGTATCTGTACCTGTAAATACTACACATTAACTGCAGTAATAATACCATTCTGTTACTAACTGAGGATTGTAAAGACCGTCTGAGTTATACTCCCAATAACAACTAACTACCACTACTAGTTGAATTGTACTGTAAGGCTCTTACCAGGAAAGTAGATGAGTTGAAGGAAGCAATGGAGATAGAGTATAAAATCTGGGACTTCTTCAGGGCCTTCAGCTCTTTTTCTCTGTATCCCAGGACCTGCTCCAAAAAAGCCTTCTCCCAGGCATAGAACTTCAGGATCTTGATCCCGTTCAAGATCTCATTCATCAGCTTTATTCTCCCATCCGTGAACTTCATCTGAACCTCCTGGAAGGCAAGCATATCAGACATGGTTAAGCCTTTTAGAAAAGATAAAAGAGGACAGCAACACTACAAGAAAACAGCCACATCAAAACCTCTGAGTGTGCTAGCATACCTATAGTTTACACTCATATACACCGTTTTGCTAGTTACAACTGCAAATACTTACGTAAAAGCTAATGTTGACAAGTATGTAGTAGTAACAGTTAATTCGATTTTTACTGTGTTACTCTATTGCTCACAGCACACTTAGCGTTTTTATGATGAGGAAACAAAAACACTACAGTGGTCAGTCAACTGTACAGTAATTTTGATTAAATTATACCAAAACTGTCTTGTTTTTCCCAAAACAGAAATAAAATACATCCTTTTATAGACCTTTTTTTCCTGTGACAGTTTTATTTAAGCATGCTGGAAACATCAAGAGGACAACAGAGAACATCCATTCAACACACACGGCTCTCCCTTGGGCCATATACTGTAAACCAGCTGTGGATATTGACCTGTGTGGTCAATGTAGCCAGGCAAGACTTAGACCAGACTGGGGTAAGAGTGTGAAATCCGGCCATAGGACAATCCCTTACCTGCAGTTTGCTCCTTTTCTTGGCAATGAATCCATTCAATGGGAAGATGAGGATGACGGTGGCAATTCCGGCTAGTGCAGATGGACCAAGGTGCTGAAAAAAACAAACAGATAAATGTTGTCATTTCATGTAAGCAATATTTCTTCAATGGATCAATGGTTACTAAAGAAAACAAATGTACATCCCCAATTCCGAAAAAGCTGGGAGATTAGGGAAAATGCAAAAATAAAAAAAATAAATTAGAAAATTCGATTGACCCTGTACTATATTGCATTTCATTATTTTTATTTTTATTTATTATAATTCTTTTGTGATTTCCCCATTTTTATCCCCTCACAATTCTCTTAAATCCTGCCTTGTCAGCAGCTCTGCAACTCATTGGAAAGATATCCGGGATGGTGAAGGGTGTGCACATGGTTCATCGAACCACGTCACCCAGCCACCAATTATTTTCTTCGCACTGCGAAAGGTCGGATCATGCATGGGATGATTACGTTCACCAACAATTATTCCGCGATTGAACCCACATGTGCCCAACCTGGACACAAGGAGTCGCTGGGTAGCAATGTGGCAGGATAGATATCTAACCCAAATCCCTTGCTGTGCTATGCCAATTTGCACCGCCTTGTGCAGGAGTCCCGGGGAAAGTCCCCATAGACCCCATAGTCAGGCTTCAACCCGTGACTATCATAATGTAGACTATTGTGCAATGCAGCGACATAGCTGCAACAAACTGCATCTTTAGCTGCAGAACTGTAGAGGCTTTCGTTGCCTTATTTTACGCTTCATAATGCGCCACACATTCTCAAACAGAGAGGTCAGGAATGCAGGCAGGCCATGCTAGCACCCACACTCTCTGCTCACGCAACCATGCACATGTAATCCGGGCAGAATGTGCTAGAAAATGGACAGAGGGATCAAAGATCACACGCATTGAAAAGTGGTTTGCGGCCTTGCCTTTTATAGACCAAGATTTGACCAGATTCCTTTACACTTTTAATTATGTTGTGCACTGTAGAAGGTGAAATGCTCAAAATCCTACCTTTTTGTCTTTGGGGAGTGTTGTTGGATTATTCGCTGACTCATCAGTTGGCGAGCCTCGACCCACCTTTGCTCTTAAAGAACTAGGTCTTTTTGGAGGCTCCTTGTATACTATAATTTCATGATTGCCTCACCTGTTTCACATCACCTTCTTATTCCAACTTGTCACATCGCTATTAGTCCTAAATTGCCCCTGTTACAACTTTTTGCAACCTTTTCCATGCATCAATTTTAAAAAAAACATTTACCTTCCAAAAAACTATCAAATACCATTCAGTCATTTACAAATGACTCTCTTTGTTTTTATTAGCCTTTTCCATAGTGTCCCAACTTTTTTGAAATTGAGGTTGTCTGTCATCAGTGAGCATCAGTAAAAACAAGTTACTTTGCCATCCATACCTGCCAGAGGAAGAAGAGGCAGAGGGCAATCTCGATAGGAGCCAGCCATACTGCGTTGAAGTAAACAACAAAGTCCATGAGCTTCTGAGTGTCCGCTGATACGAGGTTCACAATCTCCCCCACTGTGCATGTCCTCCGGGATGCACTGTTTATCACCAACGACTGGAGGTAAGACAGAAAGTTATACTGTCCCGAAATATGTTTCATGTCATGCTTTCTTCACAACCACAACCCTTCCACATTAGCCTGACATTGTATAATGTTTATTTATTTAATAACATTTTTATTAAAACTTTATTGAGGTGAGCACGTTGAGAACAGTAACAAAACAACTGTCACTGTCCAATGAAGGTGCTCACTGTATATATTTCTTCTAATGTTTATTCAGTTTATTCATATTAGAAAGCCTTCCATTAAGAGTCTATGTTTATGTTATGGCCAGACTGGTTGCCACAATGACGTACCTTTCTGTAGACCAAGCCCATCACTGCTGTCTTCACTCTCATGCCCACGGTGAAGCAGGTGTACATGTACTGGTGGTTGAACAAGGACTGGAGGCAGGACAGCAGGAACATCAAGGTGGCATAGAAGTAGCCCTTCCACAATGGAGCATCCTCCTCCTTCATGAAGCCTAGTAAAAGACTGGACGAGGAGTGTAGATGCGGTGATGTAGATGTGGTGACTTTGTGTAGATGTTTTCTGTTTCACATTTCTCTAAATTGTCACATAGGCATGCAGGAGAAACATACATATTGCTGCATCATAAACTTAACAGAAACATATTCACACACTATAAAACATAATCCTATACTTTACATGAAAGTTCTTTTAATGACAACATGAGTACAAGTTATGGCCTTGTGTCACCGTAGAGTATCCCCATCTGTCATGTTTCCTGCTTCACCATACAGCCCAATGGTGACAATGATTATTACTGCGGCTGCATGGCCAGCTGGTCGAAACAAAGCAGTCTGTAGTTGCACAACAGAGCTCTTCTTATGGCTGGGCAGGCATAAGAATTGGCTAGCAGCACTCTTATTGTGGTGCACCAGTGCAACCTCAGCATTTCTGCCATTTTGAGCCGTCTCTTGCCTCTCCTTCCTTTTTTTATTTCAGCCCCGATGCTTAGCTAACGTCGTTGACTCTCCATGTTGGAACAGAAAGCTGTGGTTGCTTGACTCCTTTCCCTTGACCGTAATTAACACTTTTACCAAGCTATGGTTGTGCAACAAACAACAAGATCAACAAGATTCCTGTCTGGACTTTGGATGTCAGCGATGGGGTCAGCCATGCCTGCATGGCTAAGATACAGCGGCTGCCAAGATTCTTTGTTTTGGTACAGATATCATGTAAAAAAGGGACATTGAAAGAAGATTTGGAAGCTCTGACTGAGTTAGGAGTTGTTGGGTAAAGTGCTGCCCAGCTCAAGATTGCTTTGTTTACAAAGTGATGCCATATATTTTGAGTGCATACTTGGATAGTATGACACTTTACACAGCTTACCTGAGAACCTGAGGAATAGCAAACATGAAGAAGTCGTGGAAGATGATACACATTGTTCCAGTCAAGAAATAGGGCCCGAAATTGCGCGCCAGCGTCCTCAGCAGACAGAATCCAGAACTCTGCTCCTTTTTCAACTTCCTAAGTATCTGGGCCTGGTCAGGAAGTCTGGTGCCCAACGCCAGGCCTGCAGCCATAGCCTTCTCTTGCCTAGAAAAACAGAAATACAAAAGAGGAAATCATTGTCAGGGATGGCTCTAAGTAGTGCCAGAGATCTGTACTAGTTGGTGCCTTTGTAATTGACTATATTAATAAGTAAGGAAAAAGCAACCATGATTGACACATTTCTGATGCAAAAATTTGAAATGGAGGAAATGTGGGAAGTGGGTCTGGAATTTATCAATGGGATTTTCAAAGTATAGGACTTGTGGACTAAGGGACTTGTTTTGGCCTATGCTTGGACAGCTTGTTTCGATTAAAGTGAACATTGCAACTGCTCTCCTCAAAGGACCTTCCTTTATTCAAACACAGACTCATCTGGCGTTTTACCGTGGTACCATAAAATGTTGACTGTTGATTCATTTATTCCTATACCTCCTGAATCTAAGGAATCAGAATGGTGAGAGTAATGACTGAAATGGATTGAATCTAAGGAATCAGAATGGTGAGAGTAATGACTGAAATGGATTGAATCTAAGGAATCAGAATGGTGAGAGTAAGGACTGAAATGGATTCGTACTGTTGGAGCTTAGCACATTCCTTTGTCCACTCTTCCTCCAGATCAGACTATATTAATAAGTGATGAACAAAGCAACCATGATTGACACATCTCTGATGCAAAAATTTAAAATGTAGGAAATGTGGGAAGTGGGTCTGGAATTTATCAATGGGATTTTTAAAGTATAGGACTTGTGGACTAGGGGACTTGTTTTGGCCTATGCTTGGACAGCTTGTTTTGATTAAAGTGAACATTGCAACTGCTCTCCTCAAAGGACCTAACTTTATTCAAACACAGACTCATCTGGCGTTTTACCGTGGTAACATAAAATGTTGACTGTTGATTCATTAATTCCTAAACCTCTTGAATCTAAGGAATCAGAATGGTGAGAGTAAGGACTGAAATGGATCGAATCTAAGGAATCAGAATGGTGAGAGTAAGGACTTAAATGGATTGAATCTAAGGAATCAGAATGCTGTGTGTATGGACTGAAATTGATTGAATCTAAGGAATCAGAATGGTGAGAGTAAGGACTTAAATGGATTGAATCTAAGGAATCAGAATGTTGAGAGTAAGGACTTAAATGGATTGAATCTAAGGAATCAGAATGGTAAGAGTAAGGAATGAAATGGATTGAATCTATGGAATCAGAATGGTGAGAGTAAGGACTGAAATGGATTCGTACTGTTGGAGCTTAGCACATTCCTTTGTCCACTCTTCCTCCAGATCAGAGATGATCTTGTCAGATGTGTCCTCCTCCCTCAAGTTCCACAGGTCTTTAGCTTCAAGAGGGCTACGATATCCTTTAAACACCAGCCTATAGAAATCAGAAGTTTATATGATTTACATGATTTTTCAAACAATTCAACACAATGTTTGAGTGTCATAGAAAAACATCTTACCCAGTGAACCACCAGAAGAGGATCTTCGACATGAAAGAAGCATCCTGGACTGGACATGGATTCTGAAAGATTAGAAGGTGAATGTTAGTGACCTTGACCACCACATTAACAATATCCTCTATAAAGGCTTTTGAAAAGCATAGGATTGTGCTGTGACAGCGTTTTATTTGAGCTACATTCGTGTATTTGAGCTACATTCACGATGCTAATATGTCTAAACAGCATGATGCTGTGAGGTGGTCATTGGTGAAAACTGAAAACTGCATGTGTAAACTGAACAGAAGAGCATAAACAATGAGCATCAGAGCTATGGTTTGGAGGAGGACTTAAGGTTCATTCCAGCTGGAAATGTTTCGTCACTGTGGGAACACGCACAAACTAGCGAATTGTGTGAACTTTGGCTATGTCTACTACCGCCTCCTCACCGGAGGTCTCTCTTCCTCCCAATCCATCCCTCGGTTGTTGTGTCAGACTGAGTCAGTGAGTAACTGTGACCAAGACGTGGGGAGTGCAGAGGACACGCTAGGGTGGGGCTCTACCATGGGTGTGCCTCCAGCACCAGGCTGTGGCTTCCAGGCCTCTGAACCTCACCACCACTGCAAGACCATGACATATGCTGAGTGGCATTGGGGGATTGTTTAGGAGAGTTTGTTTTCTTGCTTTTCTCATAAGATATTTTTATTATGGACCATGCAGGCTTCAGTACAACTGCTACTAGAACAACTAGAAAGTTTTAAATGGTAGTCGATGTAATTGCTAATTATTTTTTTTGTTTGAGCATGATAGTTCAGATTTGTGTTTGGATTGTGAGAGAGAATGTCTCTGGAAGCCGTATAAGGAAGTTGTGTTTATAGCCTGACCTTGGGTGAGTTGTTCATATGGAATGGACGGACAACACACACAGATTAATTCACACTGTCCTCACAGAAACGGAGGCAGAGAGGATGTGAATCACTCGAGCTTTCTCCAAATGGGAATGTCAATGAGTGTGTTGACAGTTGAAAACCACAAGTTGGTTTCTATTCTCAGTCCATGTCTGACATTCTATCAGGATTTTGGAAGGAAAGAGCATTTTGACAAATGTACAGCCCACACCCTGATCTCCTCCTACCTTGCCCACAAGAGTTTTCTTCTCTGGTGACTGATCAGCAAAACAACACAGGAAGAGCTGTGCCAGTTGAAAGGTGAAGTAGGAGAAAAATGCCAGGTATCTCACGATATCAGTAGTGACACCCTGTTGAAACAGAAAACAGGGAATATTACACTAATGCCAACATTATCCTAGGTTTCGTTGCAGGTAGCCTATTGGTTAGGAGAATCGGGCCAGGAATCTGGATCAAAAACATCTGTAATTCCACCCAGGTTGGCAACGCATTCACCTCTATAGTTTGGAGGGGTTGGGTTAAGGGTGGAAGTAACATTGTTGAATGAACCTTAACTGCAATTCACAACTGAAAATACCTATTCTTTTAATTAATTTCCCCCCGTTTTGTGGGTTTCAGTGATATCCTTTGGTAATTAAATGGATTGTTTTCATGGAATTGGAACTGTGGCAAATCCTGCACCACAGAAAAACAACATGTTTTTGATCTGTAATCTGTGTTAATTAATGACTTTTCTGTGCCACAGGAACTTGTTTTATACATACGGGTTTGTGTGAGTTTGGTCATGCAAGTATTTTATCCCAAATAAAATTGCAAAGATTGTCTATATTTAACATGAGGCACATTATATATGGCAGGATATGGTTATTCCATGATCAACGACCAATTCCATAAAGCTAATTTAAAGCCAAATTGTTGTAGTGCTTTATTTAAATGAGTCAGCAGTCACGCTACAAGACCCATATCTGTAAATAGAGAAATTGTAGGTGAAGCAGACTGAGCAATAACCCACCCAACCACCCTAACTCTCAATGGAAGACAGCCAAATCAGAAGTATTAACCTCACACCTCGACAACATATGTGAAATGTGGTGATCACATGGTATTGTTAACATATGAGAGACCAGCTGTCCTGTTTCAGGGGGCCTATGTGTTGAGTACACCTCATGTTTACCCACTTTCTTTTGTGTGCAGTGAAGCACAACAACAGAATATGTCTGAATTTCTATAAACACCAGTTTTCTCTAGACTGATGTTGTTTCCCAGAGTGATCGAGGCCAAACTAGATTCAGCAGCAGAGTGTAAACAGGGCCAGGATGTGACTGGAGTGGGTGGTAAAATAAGTGTGTAAATATAGGTTAGTTGGACTGACTGAAGAGCAAACAAGGAACTGAGTTTTCCAAGGAAAGCATGAACTCTGTAAACCCAGTTCCTCAGTGTTGTTATGTTGTGATGGAGAATGCCTCTTTCCTGCAGAAAGCATGCTT
Source organism: Umbra pygmaea (assembly GCA_016801145.1). Classification (NCBI taxonomy): domain Eukaryota; kingdom Metazoa; phylum Chordata; class Actinopteri; order Esociformes; family Umbridae; genus Umbra; species Umbra pygmaea. The sequence continues at coordinate 12,978 of JACXGM010006544.1, read as the reverse complement.
TCTTAACATTTGTTTAATTCCTGGCATATCTTGATAGTCTACCAGAGGACCTGTGCATTCTGTAGGGGTTCTGATGGTGGCCATATGTTTACAGGATAGTGCATTTATGTGTGCAGAGCAGGCCAATGATGTGAGGTGAGAGTGCAGGTTCAAGTGTAGCTCACCTGGTTAGAGCATTACATTAGTAACAAAAGGAGTGTGGGTTTGATTCCAACTGGAGTGCAATACACCAGAAGGAATTAATCATTTTGCAATTACAACCGTAAGTTCTTGATACAAGAGTCTGACAACTTTACGTAGAAGTACATGGATAATGCACTTTATTTCCCAGTACTGTAGGTCTGTCTTTTCCAATCAGTGCTTAGTGCTTTTGGCCCATAAAAGTGTTGCCAATATGCCTCTGTGTTGCCTTGTTGAGATGCTGTCTCACCATGACTACCAGGTTTTCCTCATAACCATCATGACTGCTCGCCTAAACCCATGTGGTAATTGCTATACTACAGGTGGTAAAACAAAATATAGCAACATCAGCCGATATAAGGGCAATGATTGCAGTGTCTGCAGGGAATAGACACACCAGAAAAAAAGAAATGCAGTCTATTTTCTTCTAGGCAACACAAGAAGAAACCCTAGATAACCTTTCAGACAAACTTTTACAATGAATGCAAACCTAAGCTGTATGTGTGCATTTAGGTAAGTTGTTTCCTGCACTTTAAAATTACAATGTTGGCATGATGAGTCATGACTATTTTGACTCTATCCTTGATTAACCAACATTATGTGGTTAGAGCAAGTTAAAATTATTTTGTCAGCATCTACTATGTCTCAGAGATGAAAGACTACAAAAGCAACCATCTTCTTTGACTACGCCTGTACTTCATACATAACCAGCAGGACCTACCACTTTACTGTACCTCATACATAACCAGCAGGACCTACCACTGTACATCTTACATAACCAGCAGGAACTACCACTGTACCTCATACAAAACCAGCAGGACCTACCACTGAACCTCATACATAACCAGCAGGATCTACCAATGTACTTCATACATAACCAGCAGGACATACCACTGTACTGTACCTCATACATAACCAGCAGGACCTACCACTGTACCTCATACATAACCAGCAGGACCTACCACTGTACCTCGTACATAACCAGCAGGACCTATCACTGTACCTGATACATAACCAGCAGGAACTACCACTGTACCTCATACAAAACCAGCAGGACCTACCACTGAACCTCATACATAACCAGCAGGATCTACCAATGTACTTT
>JACXGM010006544.1:0-11593 GCA_016801145.1 Umbra pygmaea | reverse complement strand
CTACCACTGTACCTCATACCTAACCTGCAGGAACTACCACTGTACCTCATACATAACCAGCAGGAACTACCACTTTACCTCATACATAACCAGCAGGAACTACCACTGTACCTCATACATAACCAGCAGGAACTACCACTTTACCTCATACATAACCAGCAGGACCTACCACTGTACCTCATACATAACCAGCAGGACCTACCACTGTACCTCATACATAACCAGCAGGACCTACCACTCTACCTCATAAATAACTAGCAGGAACTACCACTTTACCTCATACATAACCAGCAGGACCTTGGCCCTCAGGGGCACAAGGGAACACACCACCGCCAGGACCCAGAACAGGAAGAGGAAAACAGATGAACGGCAACCCCGTATTCTCTCCAACTGGATGATGCAGATGACCAGGACCTGAGGAGTGGAGAGTGAGAACGTCAGACTCAGTCATGTGATTTGAAAGTAGTTTTTTTGCTTTGATGATGTACAAACGTGTTTCTTTGAATGCAAAAAACTTTAAAATGTGTCAGTGGAACCTGGGTGCCACGTTATGGACATAACCTGAACAGTGACTTTCTCAGCTGGCCCTCCTGTGTGATTTGGCCCAGGTGGCTTGTATTGAGCAAGTTAGAGCTCTATTTAAGATACCCTGTGCTTGGCCAGGGTGTCTGCTATTGTTCCTGTGTTTCTATGTTACAACTCTACTTTGCTGCATGTTTATTGTTTTGTGTCAGTATTAAAGTTACTTCCAACTCTGCACCTGCTTCCGCCTTGTGTTACATACATTTGAAAAGGAAAACCAATCCCTAAATAAATAAAATGTCCATATTAGCACTCTGTATTGGAAAATAAACTACAGTCTGCATTGAGGAAATGCGTCTGCCTCCTGCTATCCATATATTTCCATGTGACACTCCCTCCCCGTTTTACTAATTGCTTCTACTTTATGTTTGACTCGTTCAACCAAAAAGTCCTCAAACTCTCCTCCGCCATCATTGTTAATATTATGTTATTGTCTACGGACTTGCCGTGTCATACATAAAATTTCTGTTAACTTACTTTTTTGGTCAGATAAAGAGATAAAATATTATTATGTGTTTTGGGCCATCACTCTCTGGCTATAGAAGAGCTCATGTTTTGTCAACAGCCAATGCTTTCGCTATAATTATATTTGAATGTCTACAACTTGGTCAAGTTGAGATGTAATATTGCCTCGCCCTCTCATCACTAAGAGAGTGTGGTTCTGAAGTTGCGTAATAGATTCCAAACTGGTTGCATTGGTATTGGGGTGGATGTGCCATCAAAACCACTGAACTGTCCCCTTTTTATGAGATTTTACAGCTCTGGAAAACAAGGAACAACTTAAAAAAAATGTTTATCTGGTTTTAATTTTAATAGGTATGTGTTTGGGTAAAGTGAACATTTTTAGTTTTATTGACAACATTTCTACCAGATTCTAAATCTGAGCATTTATTTGTAGAAAACTGGTCAAAATAACAAAAAAGATGCATTGTTGTCTGACATAATATAACGACGAAACAAAAATAAGTTCATGTTTATTTTTAGGCAACACAATACAAATGTGTTAACTTAGGAAGAGTTCAGAAATCAATATTTGGAGTAATAATATTAATTATATTGTAATTGTCTTCCATGCACCTTGCTCTCCATCAGTCTTTTACGTTGATGTTGGGTGACTTTACAAACAGACACCTGACACAAACACATACGGGACACATACGGGAGAATTCTAGTCCTCAACCAACTACCATTGGTTGAGTGGTTGCCAGTGACAACTCCTGGTGCACAAATCTTCAAGCAGCTCAACTTTGTTTGATGGTTATTTAATAGGGTTGATTTAAGAAAACCTGTATAAGGTTTGATAGATCAACAACACCATTGAAACATGTAGACATAATCTTGGTGCGTTTTCTGTTTCTATGGTGAGTGCCTGACTGGTCACATTCCTTGATCAATCAAAGACTATAGAAACAACTCTAATTTCTTGTTTCAATGTTCCGGAAGAGCACAACCAGATTTGGGTCCATTCTAAAGAAGAAGTCTGTGTAGTCCTTAAGACCTATGCATTGTGTTTGGCTGTTGTGTCCATTTTCCAGTCTTTACATTTATGCCTGTTGCTTAACTATTCACATTGCAGGCAAGTAGTGACAATTTCCTTCACAGAATAACACATTGCCTTAAATGGAAGTCAGTGGGTGGAACTAGGTCCATTACTAAAATACAACTCAGTCTTCAACCTAGTAATTATACTGGAAGTCTGGAGCATTGGGGCGGAAATAGTCCTCCGCATCATGGTGTTGCTGATTACAGCCGATGCTTTGCCTTAAAGGCAGCTCTCATGGTAGGAAGGGAGAACCGCAATGAACCTGGTGTGAGATGTCAGTGGCAAAAAAAAATTCCATACCAGGGGATGGTGGCAACCATTAGAAAATGATTCATTTTTGTTATTTATATAGCAACCAACCAACAGCAATGTGAATGTCATGGTTGGTTAACCATGGCAAAGTTCTGAATTTCAAATCTAAGTCCCTAATTTGATAAGTAGTATCCTCAAAATAGATTACCTTTTTAAAATGGACATTATTGTATATCTGGTACAGGAGATGGTCTCAGTAATTTTTCACCCAAACAGTCTGACGCTGATATTGACCCAAGTGTCTGAGGTGACCACAAGTTGGCCACGCTGTCTGATTTGGAGCTTCTGAGTCTGTGCAGGGCTTGTGTTTGGCTGTTTAACTTCTTGGCAAGAGAGCGGTTTTGGGTGGAGAGAGCAGGGTTGTGGGTGGAGAGAGCGGGGTTGTGGGTGAAGAGAGTGGGGTTGTGGGTAGTTTGCCATGGGTCTGCGGTTTGGGAATGACAGGCACACTGCCATACATCGTCCGTCCCTTGTCCCTCTGTTGTAAATCTGACATCACTCCACCGCCCACCCCCCTCTGCGGTAGCAGCCTCAACAGAGGCTTATTCTATGTAACTGTACCGCCCATCGTCCACTGCATCCAACCCAATCTCATCTCTGCATGGTTCCAGTACTGTGAATGAATAGGGGTTCTGCGAGTAGTAGGAGCTTCGATTGCAGTGCAGACTGTGTGTGTCTGTAATCATGAGTCAGTGGAAGTTGTTACACAGCCTGAAGCAACATTTATCAACAGAGGTCACGGAGCGCATTGCTATGCTCGTGTCACCAACTCGTTCTTCTCATGGCCAAGATCTGAAGCCAGGGCCACACTGCTGTACACACGCCGCAGAGTTGTATAAAGTACAAAGTAAAAGTACTCGGCTGGGTTCACCTCTTTTGGGATGCTCCTAATTAAAACAAATTACCAGGTTATGGGCATTCACAACTAAATATTTATCCTCATTAATAATATTTTTCTCTTTCAATTTATTTCATAGATCACTGGTTAGTTATGAAATCCTTTTATCTGATAATTTTGGTCTTCATTAGGAACTTCCCAAAACTTGTGAACTCAGCTGAACCCAGTAAAGTACTTTTACTTTTTACTTTATACAACTCACGGAACCTTGAAAGGTGCTTACCATAGTCAGGCTGCGTATGATGGGACTTAGCAGGAAGACCATGTGGTTCTGGATCTCTTGACTCCTCTCCAGAAGGATGAAGAAGAACTCGACAAATCCAAACGAGGCCAGGAGGAATCCCAGCACCTAAACATTGATATGTGGTGGGAAGCGGGAGAGTTAGGCCAGGTGATTCAAACCAAAATATCTGTTTTAGCATAGTTGGTATTCAGAATGCAGAACATTTGGTAATCAAGGCATCAGAATAAACCCCTTCAAAGTGCCGTGCATGCCATCCGTCTTTATGTTTACACTGTAAATGCTTTGGTTTGTATGTATTACTTTCCAAAGCGTCAATGCTTTTTCCTGGTCATGCTCAAATTGAAATTGTCCTCAACTGGCCCTGTATAAACTATTACCATATGCTGCTTTGTTTTTTACAAAGTACTTCACACTGTTGTTTTATTTTAGGGTAGATATTGTCACGGCACACTAACACTCTCCCGGTCTTGTATAATGGTAATGGCCTGGCCATTTCTACTCTTACAGTTTTGTTTAAGGCTGGTCTAAATGCACACATGTTTGTTGGTCAGTTACTGGAAAGTCTTTACTTAGCCTCTAAAAAACCTGTGGGTCAAAAAATTGCATTTAATAAAACTGAGGACCGAACATGAAACTGTTTCTTTACTAAACTTTGCAATTTGTGCCCTGCACTAGCAAATAATTGGATGAGCGAATGCTATGCTTAAACTCAGACCATTTGGTTGCTTGGCTCACCATCTTGGTGGTGCAGAGGGTGGAGACGGGGATGCGTCCATGGTCATGACAGTAGAGATGGAGGGCATAGAAGGGAGCCAACAGCCAGAGGTAGACACAGGGGAACCAAACCAGAACTGTGTTCTGGAAGCACTCTGTCAGGTCTGGTTTGTCCGTGTACCACGTTCGATTCCAGTCCTGTTAAACGATAAGGGAGAGGTCATACATTCCGAATATATTGCTGAATGCACTTCTATAGGTTTATACCTTCAAATTTTGTCTCTGTCAGACTGTTCAAATATATATACCACTACCCATTGCCTGCCATACAATGTCAACCACATGCACATCGGTTTGATGATATACAGTGTCTTGCCAAAGTATTCGCCCCCCTTGAACTTTTCGACCTTTTGCCATATTTCAGGCTTCAAACATAAAGATATGAAACTGTAATTTTTTGTGAAGAATCAACATCAAGCGGGACACAATCATGAAGTGGAACGAAATCTATTGGATATTTCAAATAATCTTGCAAAATTATTCAGCCCCTTTACTTTCAGTGCAGCAAACTCTCTCCAGAAGTTCAGTGAGGATCTCTGAATGATCCAATGTTGACCTGAATGACTAATGAATATAAATAGAATCCACCTGTGTGTAATCAAGGCTCCGTATAAATGCATGTGCTCTGTTATAGTCTCAGAGGTCCGTTGAAAGCATAGAGAGCCTCATGAAGAACAAGGAATACACCAGGCAGGTCCAAGATACTGTTGTGGAGAAGTTCAAAGACGGATTTGGATACAGAAAGATTTCCCAAGCTTTAAACATCCCAAGGAGCACTGTGCAAGCGATAATATTGAAATGGAAGGAGTATCAGACCACTGCAAATCTACCAAGACACGGCCGTCCCTCATTTTCAGCTCATACAAGGAGAAGACTGATCAGAGATGCAGCCATGATCACTCTGGATGAACTGCAGAGATCTACAGCTGAGGTGGGCGAGTCTGTCCATAGGACAACAATCAGTCGTATACTGCAAAAATCTGGCCTTTATGGAAGAGAGGCAAGAAGAAAGCCATTTCTGAAAGATATCCATAAAAAGTGATGTTTAAAGTTTGCCACAAGCCACCTGGGAGACACACCAAACATGTGGAAGAAGGTGCTCTGGTCAGATGAAACCAAAATGGAACTTTTTGGTAACAATGCAAAACGTTATGTTTGGCGCTAAAGCAACACAGCTCATCACCCTGAACACACCATCTCCACTGTCAAACATGGTGGTTGCTTCTTCACAAAAAATTACAGTTTTCTATCTTTATGTTTGAAGCCTGAAATGTGGCAAAAGGTCAAAATGTTCAAGGGGGCCGAATACTTTCGCAAGGCACTGTATCAGTACAACTGTCCAGTCCAGATAAACTGGACCCTGGCAATATGTTCACACTCTGTGTATCCAACGAATGGAGAGTGAAACCACTGCACGTTAACAGAATCTGCTGTGTGTAGGTAGGAAAATTTAAGCTTTTTCTTTCTTTTTTTTGAAAGTGCTGAATCAGTTCTGGAAACTTTTTTTACCCACGACTCCAGCATGTTAAAAAACTTTCCTCTTTGGAAGAGAGAAGTCAGTCACTATTACAGTATTACAGCACATCATGATGATACCAACCCATCTAGACTACAACAGTCTAGTGAATTTTGACTTCTAGTGACTATTGTGCTTGTGTTGACTGAGCTGTGTGTCGGCCCAAGTTGCTAAATCACAATTTTGTAATTGCATCGCTCCAGCCACTGACGGCAATTTGCCAAGAAGGAAGGAATTTCGACTGCGAAAGAGCCCAAAATACTTCTAGACTCTAAGTGCTCTCCTCTATCACCTCACCCTGTTTATCACCTCTAAGCCCTCTAACGAGGGGCTGGGTGTCTGGCTGCAGTCTGCAGTTTGGAAGAGCTAGACGGCCATTCAGGGTTGCAAGAGGAAGTGGGTTTAACCACAACGGCCAGTTGAATTCAGAGCGTGGCAGAGCTGCAGACTCCGATGAGCACTGTGATTTACACACACAATCATTGCAGCTTGTAGCAACAGGGCAGCACAAAGACTTACTCCCAAAAGGGATAAGGAAGAGTGACCACAATTCATAACAGCTGTCTATAGTTCTAATTACACAACAAAACACAGACGCCGTCCGCCTGAAACCCTTAGCTCTAAGCCCTGCCACTAAGCCACAGCAGCAGGTGAGGGCTTTCTGAGGTGTTTTTGGTGGCACGTTGTGACATGGGAGTTTATTTAAACTGGACTAACTTGCTATTTCTTGTCTGGGTTTTGGGAGGCATAAATTAACACTGATGTTACAGTAATATTGCATATACTATAATAAATATTGTAGTGTACACCAGGGCTGTCGATGCCCCGTTGTGTGGCCTTAATGCCCTGCTAAAAATCATAATTATTTTGGCCGATGTGCGCTTGGGCTGAACGAAAAAATATATATTATTCTGACTCGCTGCCTGGTTCTGCTCCCGGGGAATGCGCTAGTCATAGGCCAATAGACCCTGCAAGGCACTTAGACATTTACATTCTCATTGGCTAATCACAGAGTCCATCACACATACGCACACACACATGCACACACAATGTGGAAGTTTTCGAAGACTCAATAGCATCAGCTGAGTCTTGCAAAAGTGACTAAACATAAAGGTAAATAGTGCATTGACATTTCATGATAATATACATTTTCGAGTCTCTTGTAAATATATATAGTCAGATATACAAGGCATTGATAACGGTACCAGCCAATTTACTTAGTGCTTGAGTTGAATTGGCTAATGTTTCTTGCTAGCTAGTTTGGTTTGCCAATAGTTTGCTATGCTAGCTGGATGCCAAATTTACAGATGGACATGATATATTTATTTAAAGAACATGTAAACAACACAACCATGACCCACACAGGCACAAATCATTACTGATACTGCCTCCCTATTACCATTGACATCCCATTCACCAAGTGATGGTCAGGCTAACCCAGAAATAACATTGTTGCTCAAAGTCATCGCTCCTCAAGCTCAGCAGACATATGGGAGATCTCAGTATTGTGTCATTTAGTGATCACTTGTATCTGAAATGTTTCTCCTAAAACCCCACTATGAAAAAGTGAATCCATTTGAGAGATTGTTCTGAGAGTACTGAGCTGAGAGTGAGACTTAAATGTTAGGGGTTTGAGAAGAAGATCAGATCTCATCATCTCATCCTAATTAACTCAGTCATAATAAGACATATGTAAGATCAATTAGAGATCTCAATTAGAGATGAATCTAAGGTTATACGTGGTTGTTTCTCCCGAGCAAAATGTTTTAGATGTGCTCAATTTGAGGTTCAACTGAGCTCAACTGTGTCTTGGAGAAACCAAGGAGGACATACAGAGATCTCTTCTTCTGCCTTCCTATGTGAACTCGGGAAATTGCAGTCACATTATCTTTACATGTTATTGCTAAGCTCTGGCTAATGTGCATACATTTGTCAGTGAGATTATGTGTGTGTTACTAACAGGTGTTTAGCTTACAATTTATTTGATCAAGTAGGTTGAAACTGAAATGTACAGTTTACCAAGTATGTAACATGTAACGTGAATATGATTTTACTACACAATAGAAATGAAAGAACTAACTGTTATGGAGAAGACTATTTTCATGCAAACTTTATACAGTGTTCCTGTCTAATTCATCCTCTGTTCATAAGGTTAAATGTCCATACAGCATTTAATAGGTTTAGACCTGTAACATGTTGGAGGAGAGAGAAAGGGCTAAATAAATGTAGTGTTTTCACTTTGAAAAGCAATTTACTTTGCAATTTTGCTTGATTGTATTAGGACCCTGGCAAAATGGGCACCTCTTTAAGGTCAAGTGGCCTTGCCCCTAAATCACGCAATTCCATGCCTGGCGTACACTGCAGCAAATGTTTATTTAATTTCAATTCAATTTGAAAACGATTCCATTCATGTATTCCACAAGGGGCAGTAATGTTTGTACCTATACTGTACTGTACATGCTGATACTGTATATTTGTACTGTGGCCTAAAATGTAACGGGCATTCTTCTGAAATGAAGTGACAGGCAGCTATTGACTCTAGTGAGTGGGAGTCTTTTCACAGAGTCTGCTTGGCCCTCTATTTGGCTACTGTGGGCAATTTAGGCCTAGGAAAAGACGCTTTACAGCTTTTATATAAGAAATGTTACTTGTCAAACAAACTCTAAAGCTCTTTAATGTTTTCCTTGCTCAGCATTTTAAGAGTCGATATAGAGCCTGCTTCCAATCCTCGGTTTGGATGGAAATGTGGAGCCTATTTTTAACGATCAAACAGAGTGATGTGAATGGAAAATACATGTCAGTAAACCTGCATGGACTTTTATGTCTATTAGGCAGTGAAATAATGATACATTTTGAAAATATTTGTTATCATTCAAAGGTTGTCCAAAATTTCATTTAGTTCATTGTATTTCAGTCGTAGGCTACAATTGATATTTAATTTAGTTTCATTGTATTTCAGTCGTAGGCTACAACTGATATTTAATTTAGATTCATTGTATTTCAGTCATAGGCTACAAATGATATTTAATTTATTTTCACTGTATTTCAGTGATAGGCTGTTGAAGTTTTTGTTGGGGATGTTGGTGGTGTTACAAGCAGTTGGACTTTAATTATGGACATCAGATGGTTCAGTCAGACTTGTAGTTGAAAGGTTGCCGGTTTGATTCCCAATTTTGTCCTTGAGCAAGGCACTTTACCCTAAGTTGCTTCAGGGGATGGCCCTGTATTCACTGTAAGTACCTCTGGATAAGAGCGTCCACTAAATGACTAAAATTAAAATTTGCTTAGCGTGGGGACCGAAGATAAATGATGACAGTTAGAGAACAATGTTATAATTGTCTTGACATGCCTGTCCATCACTGCCTTTGTCCATCTTGCAAATTGCAGAGTAGATTTGGTTTAAATGAATGTTTTCAAAACAGGTTCAAAGAGTTCAATACACTCACTTCAGATTGCAAGTGTTGCCTGATTCATGCAACTTTTAACTGGATATATGGTAATGAAATCCATGTATTTAAAATGCAGAACATTTTTTGAATAGGGGATCCAATAATTACTATCTTACAAATTATTGGCTGTTAAGTGGTTAGCAAAGAAAGATATTTTCTTTACCACACTATCATAAGGAATAAGGGACCTGGGTCTGGAGACATACTGTATGTATGTACTTTGTCATACTTTGCTGCTTGTGTTGTATGTGTCATGTCATCTGTTCATTTTGAATGAGGGTGTTATTGAGGTTACACATTTGCAACATTATGTGTTTTGAATGTCGTGTCCCACTTTGGACACTTTGTAAAAGATTCTGTCAGCACAAGTCCTTGTAGGAAACTGTTGAATAACAGCACCAGACTGGAAATGACACTGTCACAGTAAACAGCATGTTTAGCAGACTAAAGAAATCTCATTGAATAAAATCTCAATAAATGTTAACAGCAACCTAAGTCAAATATAAACAGCAAGAGTAAGAGAAAGAAAAATGCAAATGGAATGAAAGATGTCTAACGAGAGACAAAGAAAGACTAAAAACAAATTATTGTTTACGTGGGTGGAAGCCAATCTGCTACCTTTGGAATGAAAGTGTACATTTGCATTGTGAACAACAGGTTCATATGTGCTCATCAATATTGTAAATCTGGCAGGTGAATAGCAGGTGTGTAAAAGAGAGTGGCAAATTGATAAGGGGAGGGGTGGGGAGGCTGGTGCTGGGTAGGTGAGAGATTGGGGGGTGGTTGACTAATGGAGTTCTACATGAATCATTGCCATTCTCCAGTTTTCGAAACGAGGTATAGAATGTGGAGCTTTGCTCCTATGCAGCTCGACCAGGGATTACCTGCAGCTGTCCACACACAGACTGATTCATGTGCATTGCTATATTACATAATATTCAGTAGCATCCCATAACACACTACAACTCCAACATCAGTTTTTTATTTCCATATCTTTGATCAGCACTCCAATTAGGAATATATGGAGAAGGTATAGAATTTCTTTCATGAGTGTCATACTTGGCAATGATTATTCTTCAACTTTAATGCCCTGGTTGCACTTGAGGTACATACGGTAGGCTTCTACAGTACATGTCAATGGAGAAGGTCAATGCAGAAGGTAAATTACAACATTGTGCCAATCAGACGCCCATACCATGGAGAAGAACACTATGTGTATGTAAAAATTCTTCAGTCAACAAAAATATCTTTGCCTGAATGTACTTTTCACCCTATAGGTCTGGACCTGTCAACATGTGCATGCTGGGTCAGTTTGAACTGACCACTTCAGAATAACAAATTCAACCACCAGTTAATTTGGCAAGAAGTCAGTCAAACAGGAGACAATAATATATTTACACTGTACTCTGCCAAGGTGCATTTAACAACAGTGTCATGTGCCATAAAAAGCCCAAAATACAGCCTACCTAAGAGGAAATAGAGTAATTTTGTGTTCTGGGCATTATTTCCAAAAATCTGTTATGTCTGTTTGTAGTACAGCATTCATAGATTGATAAACTCTACATCTGATACAAAATGTAAAGATTACACAAAGAGACAATTAAAAGACCGAACTCTGCTAATTAAAAGTTTCTAGGACTTCAAGATACAGTATATCACATTAACGCAATGTTTTTTAAATATGTATATGAAAGTCGACTATTTGATGTTGTTGAATCTACACTCCCTGTGAACAGGTGATCTCTTCCATCATGCACTCACCCATAGAGGATCCAGGCCACTGAGCTCACAGAAGGCATCCATCCACTCTCCTGGTGCGCCTCTCTTCTCTCTCGGTCACAAAATCCCTTCTCAGGATATAGGCACAGGTTCTGACTGCGTGTTTACCAATGGGTTAAAACAAACCCGTGCTTTTTCTCACTTAAATGTCCCTGCTCTCAGTGTAGGCTAGTCACTGCTGGGTGTGTTAATGTTTCAGTGAGATATCTCCAGTGAAGACACTATCTGTGCTCAATAGTGAAGGCACTTTGTGTGTGTCTCTGTGGGAAGGTGTGTATTTCAGTGCTTTTTCTCTCTGTGAAGGTACCTAATAGTCTTCCCCACCTCTGTTACTGTGACACCTTGCTGTCGTTCTCTCTATGTTGCTCCAGCAGCTCTGAGTCCTTCTCAGAGTTGCTGCTGTTTATGAGTGTGCCTCTGTTAGGTGGGTGGAAATATTCTCTCTCTCTCTCTCTCTCTCTCTCTCTCTCTCTCTCTCTCTCTCTCTCTCTCTCTC
>JACXGM010006543.1:13915-32634 GCA_016801145.1 Umbra pygmaea | reverse complement strand
CACAGGAAGTAATCTGCAAATGTGTAAAACAGTTTTGTGTTGTACACATCACCCTGTATTTTTGTGGATATGATTTTACACATCACAAATGTAAAAATACACATTTGCAGATAGTGAAATATTTGCGCATCATTGTACACATTTGTAGATTGTCTTCTGTGGGTTACAAATATTAAAGTCCAATTAATTCTTCCATAAGTATTCAGCTTCGTACAAACTGTACCGTTGTGCTACTCGCTGCCTTTTCTCCGCTACTGCACTGTTTGTTTTCACCCTGGACGACCTTCAGTAAAACTACCAACTAAAACATCTGCTGCCTGTCTGGTCTACCTCTCTCTACATACACCTACATTGTGACAGATTGTCTGTGGGGCGCAGATGACTCAGTGGTTAGCGAGTCAGACTTACAGTCTGAAGATTGCAGGTTTGATTCCCAACATGACTGTGCCAAATGTCATTGTGACCTTGGGAAAGGCACTTTATCATAAGATGCTCAAATTCAGCTTAAAATGACTAAGATGTAAATAAATGACTAAAGTCACCTAAATGACTTAAATGTTAATAGACAGAAAATGTCTCTCTGGAGTGATTATTTCCAGTAAAATACCAGTGTATATATAGTTTTATTTATTTTATACAGTGCTGTATAAGTGTACGATGGTGGCACGTTTTTCTGGTTCTGTTCAAAGTGCTTAATGAAAACGTTTTGTCCAGCTGTTCCTTTTGCTAATACTACAGTATGCTAACATGACTTACACATTTTTTATTTATTTACAGGGCACAATAAAAAATTCTGTGCCCGGGTGTAGGCCCTCATTTACACCTAACTACCGACAGTCTGTTTGCTCTCCAAGTGTTGACACGTCAGTCTTTGCTAAATATGTCGGCGCCAAACATGGTGCTCTCCAGAGTGTGGTGTTTGAATAGAGACAGCCATTTGCTCACTTGCAATCAAGAGTCAAGACAGATGAAGAGGAAGTGAGACTTAGAAGTAGAGAGGAGTAGATGTCACTGTATCGTAAAGGATTGATAGTTAATTACTGGGCCCATCCTGAGGAATCGTCCAAGAGTGACTAGTCCCTGATGGTTCCAGATAGATGTCATCCCAATTTAATTGACGGCACGTTGATTGTGTCCCCAGCCTCCCTAAGCTCTCTCTTTCATCCTGACGATCCATCTAATCCACAAGAGGCCCTTCAAAGCGCCCTTCTGAATACGATAAGTAAGGGAGATCAGAGTGACGCACGCTCGGGCCAAAAGAGGAGAAGAGAGGGATCGGACGGCATGGTAAAGAGGCTCCTAGGTAAAGAGCCTTCTATCAATACTTGAGCTGTCCAGCTTGCATCACTCAGGGCTGCACCAACGGAGCAGCCTTGGCCTTCGGCGGGACTTCGCCCAGGTCCATCCTATATAGACAGGACAAAAGAACCTCAGGCACAGAATATCATGTTTAGAACCTTGAGAATACCATGAACTTTGAGTATGAAATATGGAGCTTTGCCATGAGATTGAATTACGGGAAAATGTGTGTCATATTTAAAAGCTTAATGTTACATTAGGAGTTGAATGGAGACTTGTATTACACACTTGATTGGCAAAAATTTAAATGACTCATAGTGAGTTATATTTATCACTCACATACTGTATTGTATTGTATTGTATTGTATTGTATTGTATTGTATTGTATTGTGTATTGCAGGCTATGTATATTTGTTTTGGCCTGGAATGAAAATAAAGTTGAGCACAAGAGGGGATGATTTTTGGAAAGGAATCTATGCCATTTTAAATTTTCCAATTTGTTGGCAGAACTTTAATGTTATTTAAAAAGACAAATAAACTAAGTACCAATTATTATTTCCAGCAACAACCTGGGAGCAATTAGGGCAAACAGTCCTGCTCAATGACAAAGCTTCTACATTTCTATACTGTACCATTGGCAGAGTCCTAATTTGAAAATTGAAGTAATAAACTCAAAACCTTAAGTCAGAAACATGCTCAGATCCCTTTAAACACAAGAAAATATTTAAGTCACAAAACATAGAGCGTACTGTATGAAAGATCACATGCTACTCTGAACTATTCCAGGTTTATGAAGTTAGCCTTCATGTCATTAAGCCCTTTGTGACTCAAGCTTTAATATTATTCAATTGGCCAGTCCATTGATTCGACTGCAAACAGCTCAGACCTTTCTCACAGACATTTAATAGTGCAGGTCACTCATTTACAACAGCACCCACATTATGCTAACAGGTTAAATGATCCTCATGTGCTTTGTTAGCCAATTTAGGGAAATGAAATCAATCCCACTGCTCTTTTCCCGGCACTCTGTTTGGCTCTGAGCCCCATTGTATATATTGCATTATATATGTATATATATATGGGAATCAAATGTATTTACAGATATTTAGTATTAAGATAGAAAAGGTCAAATGTAAATATGTGATTGTTGTTTAGGAGTAAAGGGTTTTTCTTGTAGGTAGAGGTGTTTTTGTACTGTATGTTTTCTGCAGGTTTATATGATAGCTTGCAAACCTTGATTAATGATGTCATTAATGGAGGATTCAGCTCATTACCATGGTGACACTGATGCATATAATCCAGCATTTCGCTAATGAAGTCATCATTATTTTGATTGTTCATTTTTAAATACTGACAGAAAGGCACAACCAAAATAACAAAACATACTCAATAGATACAAAACAAGATTATTGCACATTTAACATCCAAGTCACCATTAAGATAAATCACATGGAATATATTAAAAATAAAACAGGGGTTAAGAAAAACTGTAACACTCTCTTGCTGTTATCACGTTTCTCATCAGGGAGAATGGTTTTACGAAGCAAATTAAATTGGAACAAACAACATAATTATGATAAATCGAGATTGTGTAGGATGAAAAAGGGAGATGGAGGTTCAAGTGGCAGACACACACCCACAAAAAGAGAGAGAATATGAGAGATGTTTGTAGGGTGTTTGCTGTGGTTGTGAAAGACAACTGCCATGGCATGCCTAGTCTAAAGATAAAGCCCCCATGGCCAATGATGTGAGCCAGTTAGAAGGGTAGAGTTCACTGGAGCTGCTGAATTCCCTTATTGTTTAGGGGCCTGTCGTCTTACAGATGTGCATCAGTAGACAACATTGGGGAAGGAAGGTCACACTCTAAAACGCTATCTGGAAATCTCCACCCGCAGCTGTTGCTACCAACCAACATCCCTCCATAGATCCTCCCCCATCCCACCATTTGTCCCACACATAGTTTGTGGAGTGATTTGGCTCGTGTGTCACAGCGTTGATTTGGTTGGACAACCATTGAACAAAGAACAGGGTAAACATTATGGATCCAAAAATGTACACACACAATACCCTTCCCCATTGCTCGGAGGCACTATTTATCAGCAGCACTACTGAAAAAATCCCAAAATCCTGTTGTTGACACCCCTAACCTTCGACTCCTAAAGTCGGTGTAACCTAAAGAGGAGTGATAATAGGGGTGAACCACCTGAAGCTTTCCCCACAGATTATGTTCCAGGCGGTGGCCGTTAGTGACCTGATGGACTGAACAGGAGATACATTGGATGTGTCCCAAACAGGTCCCTATGCAGTGCACTACTTTTGCATTTAGCAGGGCCTATTGGTTTGCTGTAGGGCTCTGGTCTAAAATAGTCCAGTTTGTATAGAAAAGCATGCAATTCGGTACACAGCCATGTTGGCATCACCACAAGCAGGCCGTGGCATCCAGGTCACTGCTCTTCTCTGACTGGAACTCAGTGATTCTCTGCTCTGTGTTTGAGTTGCTCTGACACAACAAGCTTACATAAAACTTTTATGTTTTACCAGATTTCCACATAATTCAACCTATTTTTTTAGGCAGGTCTTAATTAGTTCAGGAGTCAAATTGCACATGAGTTGTCTTTCCATTCTCTCTTTAGTGAAAAAAACAGATATGCTCTATCTGGATTAAAATAATGTGTTAAGGTGAAAGCAACATGTAACATCCGCTCCGGGATTTGCTTTTCACGAGAGGTCTAACTCCCCAAAATTCTAGGAAGGGGTTTGATTTCACGCTACTGACCAGAAAGCTGATGCGCCAGTGGGACGCAATTATGTTATATTAGGGGAGGAAATTTCAGTTTCAGTGTTGAGCAATGTTTGTCTTACGATAGTACTATATTGTTTACCTCCTGTTACCTGTTCTGTTCTTGCAATTTGTTTTGAAATATACTGAAGTTATTACCCACATTGGACTATGACCTGTTTTGTTACTTTTCTATGGGAAAATATATAGAGACATTTTGTTTTGATTTTTGGGAGCATCTTACCTGGGAGGGAAATGTAACCCAAGGTTTGCATTTGAAAGGGATTATGGAAGATGTTATACCTGCTAAGCCTGTTCTACAGTCTACTGTCTTGGAATAGTAAGGTTGATTTGAATTCCAGTAAAAGTTAAACCTATTGCATTACGCACTTGCCTCCTCCTTCCTACATCGTGACACAACCACTTCCGGGGAATTAATCCTTGGCACCCTAACCACATTTATTTAGGACTGGTCTTCATCGCAGCTTGAATTGCGTAGGAGCAATGATGTATTGTACCTTGTTCCTTCCTTCATGGGACAGGGGAAAGATACTTCATCGACATTTCGCTTTTAGTATGTAGGCCTAACTCAGGACAACAAACTGGGGAATACTAAAATCACTCCTAAACCATAAAGGTTAGAATACAGGATTTGGTGGTACAGTAGAGACAAATGGTGCACGGCATGTCAGGGACAGCTTGGACAACATTCGTTCTGCTGTTAAAATATGAACACAAAATATGAACACAAAAACACGAACATGAACAAACATGTTGTCCCCCACTTATGCGGTTCGTGGGGAAATACATTTAGATCTTCTTGAGTTATCCAGAATTATTTTGAGTAGGCAACTTTAAAACAAAATTATAGTTGCACAGGGGTGGACTGGGCTAGAATTCTGGCACTGTAGCTACAGCAGTCCACATTGACCCACCCGCACAAACCCACCCACCTTAGGCACACACACTTGCTATGTCCACATAACGAAGTATAATAAATACTATAAGTAGTACAGTGTTTTAAATGTAACAGGGTTACTGTAGTTATGTTTCTACTTGTCACTCTACAAATACTAGGGTTAGAGAATGATTAGTGATTGGCTGGGTTATTCCACATGCCAATAAGACAAATTGTTATTGGCCACGCTTGCAGATAGGGGAAGATTGTCACACCTTGGCAGGACCTATGGCCAGGTGTTGCAGATACATGAGACTGAGATATGGACTCATCTGTACATATAGATTATTGTGCTTTTGTGTTGAAATTATGTCTATGTCTGTACGGTGCCATCCCTTGTTCTCTTGGAACTATTATCATGATTAGGCTTATCACGTGGCTCGTTTGGGCTGATTGCTCATTTCATTTAGCCGGTATCAGTGATTGGCTATATATGCTCAAGGGAAAGGCACGGTTCATTAATTTTCTGTTACATGTTGTGTGTAGCCATGAGTTGTATTCCTGTATATTTGCTTGTGATTTTGGACTCTACGTTGTGCCCTCGCCATGTATTGTAAGTGTAAGTAGACATTTTTGAATGAGGTATGTGTATTGCCAGGTCTACTATTAGTTGTGTTCTGTGCCACGGATAAGAGCAAGTTGTGCTATCAACATTAATTTGTTTGTCCGGTAATTGTGCAACATAGGAAACAACGTGTTTAATTAAACATACAAGCATCAACCTACCTTTGGTCTCCCTCCTTCATCATAACTCCACAAAACCTTTTAAGAGTTGTCGTTTGAGAGTTGTTTTGAGCACTGGCTGGTTGTGAATGCATGATTACCGTATTTTAGTCAAACAGATTCAGGAACAGTACGCAATGCCATTGGTCTACAGCAACCTGATCTGCTGGGAGTCGGAACAGGAAGAGGCAGAGAATGAGGAAGGTGAAGGAGTCATGGATCTCCAGAGCACACGACCTAGTTGACTAAAAGTTTGCCCCAACTCCACTGTAGCTGCTGGCCGCCCTATTCAGCTAGAGTCTCCCTCACCACCTGTCCCGCACCCCAGGATGTTGGGACAGTGAACCCTCACTCCTCGACCAGTGCTGGCCACACTTTTACCTGCAGCCAACGGGGGGGGGGGGGGGGTGAAACTCCTCTCCCAGTACTGCGGGGAGTCCACCAGCAGCAGGAACTCCAGCAGTCCCTCTTGTGGCTTAAAGAAATAATATAATATATATATTCTTGAGAAGACCCAGTGTTCTTTGTCTATGCCCTGAGGTCAGTCCTTACAGAATGAGCTGGCCTAACTTAAAAAAACAAGTGTGAGCCGTCTTACAGTGGCTGGGCCCCGGAGGACATGCCGTGGGACCTTTATGAGGCCTCGTATGAGGACTTTTGTGCGGAACAACTGACAATGGATGGAGACTATGTATTGCCACAAAGA
Source organism: Umbra pygmaea (assembly GCA_016801145.1). Lineage (NCBI taxonomy): Eukaryota > Metazoa > Chordata > Actinopteri > Esociformes > Umbridae > Umbra > Umbra pygmaea. Next base: position 26,169 of record JACXGM010006543.1, on the reverse strand, counting down.
ATATTTGAGGCTCCTGCCTTTTCTGAAGCTTATAAGAGGGTACCCAATCCCTGTTTCAAGATAGCGGCTTCCAGCTCCAGTCCAAAGATGGCTGCTTCCAGCCCCAGTCCAAAGATGGCTGTTTCCAGCCCCAGTCCAAAGATGGCTGCTTCCAGCCCCAGTCCAAACATGGCTGCTTCCAGCCCCAGTCCAAACATGGCTGCTTCCTGTCCCAGTCCGAAGATGGGCTCCCTTCCTCCAGAGCCATCAGCGCCCACCTCACTGCCCCTTCCAGATGTTTGGGCCATCGTAAAAAGGGACCCGAAGATAAAAAAGGATTATCAGGAGTGGATGGCCCTAGGCAAATGTTCAACTGGCGAATATCCAGAGCTGGTGAGACAGTTCTGTTTCTGGCAATCGGGGTTTGGGTCCCTCCATAGGGAAGCAGAGGGGTACTTGTTGAACCGAGTGCTCACGCGATCCCCTCAACTCGTGGCCCGCCTAGAAGCGGCCTTAAAACAGAAATCCTCCACGTCTCCATCTCCTCAGGTAGGACCCTGATGGAGAAGCTCAGGTCCCCTATAGGTCGGGTTGGACCCATCATTCCACGGCCACAAGAGGCCGGTGTTTCCGCTCCACGGCCAGCAAAGGTCGCTCAAGTTCCCAGACCAGCAGAGGTCGCTGAAGTTCCCAGACCAGCAGAGGTCTCCACCACGCCCAGACCAGCAGAGGTCTCCACCATGCCCAGACCAGCAGAGGTCTCCACCACGCCCAGACCAGCAGAGGTCTCCACCACGCCTTGACCAGCAGAGGTCTCCACCACACCCAGACCAGCAGAGGTCTCCACCACACCCAGACCAGCAGAGGTCTCCACCACGCCCAGACCAGCAGAGGTTTCCACCACGCCCAGGCCACAAGAGGCTGCTCACGCTCAAGCCTCCCGGCCACAAGAGGCCGCTGTTTTTGCTCAAGCCTCCCGGCCACCAGAGGCCGCTGTTTTTGCTCAAGCCTCCCGGCCACCAGAGGCCGCTGTTTTTGCTCAAGCCTCCCGGCCACCAGAGGCCGCTGTTTATGCTCAAGCCTCCAGGCCACCAGAGGCCGCTGTGCCCGCTCACGGCTCCCTGCAACGAGAGGTCTCATCCAGACCACTAGAGAGGCCCACTGAGCCTTGCCTTGTCTCTGACCCCGAACCTTGCCTTGTCCCCAGGCCTGCCCTTGTCCCTGAGCCAGAGCATTTCCTTGTTCCTCCTCCAGTCCCCTTGCCAATGCCTGACTCAGTCCCGATGATTGCCCTAGTTCCTGGGTCCGTGCCTGCCCTTGTCCCAGAGTCTGCCCTTGTCCCAGAGCCTGTACTTGTCCCAGTGCCATTGCCTACTTGTGTCCCTGTGCTATTGCCTGATCCTTTCCCAGTGTCATTGCCTGATCCTGTCCCAGTGTCATTGCCTGATCCTTTCCCAGTGTCATTGCCTGATCCTTTCCCAGTGCCATTGCCTGATCCTGTCCCAGTGCCATTGCCTGATCCTGTCCCAGTGCCATTGCCTGCCCCTGTCCCAGTGCCATTGCCTGCCCCTGTCCCAGTGCCAGTGTCTGCCCCTTTCCCAGTGCCATTGCCTGCCCCGTCCCAGTGTCATTGCCTGCCCCTGTCCCAGTGCCAGTGTCTGCCCCTGTCCCTGTGCCAGTGTCTGCCCCTGTCCCCGTGTTAGTGTCTGCCCCTGTCCCCGTGCCAGTGTCTGCCCCTGTCCCCATGCCAGTGTCTGCCCCTGTCACCATGCCGTTTCCTGCCCTAGTCCCGGTTCCGGTGCTTATCCCCGGGCCGGCACCTGCCCCGGTCTCTGTGCCCCTCTCTGTGTCTGTCTGTTTGTCTGTGTCTGTTTGTGCTATGTTCTTCCAGGTTCCTGTGTCTGCTGTGGTTCCGGTGCCTGGTCCGCCTTTGCCTTGGCACTCCAAGCCCCCTCCGGCCTGGCCGCCTCCTGCGGGGCCATTGATTCTGCCTTTGTCGGCCCGGACTCTGTCTCTGGTGCCACCTGCCTGGCCTCTGCCTCGTCCTTCACCTCTACCTTGCTCGGCCGGACCTCCGCCTGCCCGGACTCAGCTGTCCGGCCCTCCGGGCCTCCGCTGCTGCCTTCGCCCGCCTGGTCTCCTCCTCGTTCTCCTCGTGCCTGGTCTCCCTTTTTGTTTTTGGCGCCTCTGGAGCTGCGCCTTGGGGAGGGGGTTCTGTAACGATCCCCTTCCCCCACCGGACTGGATCTGGACTGGACTCTTGGGACATTTTCTGTTGACTGTCATTCTAGGTTCTAGTTTATGTATAGTCTGTTTGTGTTTTGGTTTCTTTGGTCTCTACTGCCCTCTTGTGTTCTTGTACTGTCATCGGTCTTATGTTTTGGTAGTTGATGTCTAGGCCATTAGTCACAGCTGTATCTCATTTTAGTGATGTCTTGCCTTATTTAAACCCCAGTGTTTCATGGTCCTTTGCTGGCTCATTAACAAGCTCTGGCTTGCCAAACTTCTTGCTCCTGTCTGATTTGTCCTGTAAGTACCGGTGGTTAAGCTTTATAACTGTATCTATATCATTTGCTTAATCTGTTTGGTTTCTAGTCCTGGTTATATCTTTAGTTCCTTTTAGTTCCTTTTCCTGTTTTTTAAATCAAGAGTTTGTATTCTGCCCTGCATTTTGTTCTGTTATAGTTTTCCTAGTTTTGGTTTTCCTTTCTTATTCCTTTGGCTTAAAGAAATAATATAATATATATATTCTTGAGAAGACCCAGTGTTCTTTGTCTATGCCCTGAGGTCAGTCCTTACACACCCGAAGCAAAAATATTGAAAATAATGATTAAACTTGATGGTCATCCATCTGGCAAGGTCGGGCTGATGGTGACCATCCATCAGCCTTGTCTGTGACCCATGTTTGTATTTGCATTTACACTAGACTTTGCAGACAAGGGTGAAATAGTAAATCCCGCATTGGGGGGGCAGTGTCAGAGACCTGCCATTTAATGTGTAAAAATGCATTTGGCCTGTACACAACCTAGTATTGTTTTTATCTGATTTTTTCAAATGTTAGACTTACTCTATAATGATTCCAGCATCAGCGTAGACTACATAGTCTCAACTGATATCTTATCAGCTAATTACATGGCAGCCAGCCAATGCATAAGGCATGGACAAAAAAATGAGTTGAAATTTAAACCATGCATCAGAATGGGGAAGAAATGTGATTTAAAGGTCAACTACGGCACAAAATGAACCTAGGTGTCAATAACACATGGGTAATGAGTCAACCATTCTTAGAGATATGTTGACATGCTAATTGATATGGCCAGTTATGTTGTGAACTGATAATTACCTTACAACGCCAGTTGTGAGGGCATAGTTGAAGTCAAAATAAATCACTATTTTATAACACTCCAAATAGCGCCACACTTACATGGTAGCATAATGAGGGTCACTACATGCAAAACGAAGCATTGAGAACATTGTAAGTGTACAGTAGGTGGCAGCTCATTTGGTTTCAATAACCAGAATGCTAGCAAGAAACGTTGACAAACATACGTTGACAAACATAATCATTGGAGTAGGTATCTAGTAAATGCTGTTCACTAACGATGCAGTCTGGAGAAATGTATCTGATTAAAAAAGCAATACAGGCTATCTAATTTCAAAAGGCGATAATATATTTGAACATAGATTTCATGCTCACATATTTAGGACAAACACAATGCATATCTATATGGAGCGCAAATTCTATATGCTGAAATTTTTTTCTCTATTCTTTAAAGGTACAATATGTAATATCAATCAAAACAATAACAAAATACATACTTTAAATTGAAAGAAAACATCACTATACATATATTATATATATTTCTTAGTTGTGTACTTACATTATCCTAATTGTTTCCACCAACTTTCAAATCCAGATAAATTTGTAATTTCATTTGAAGACACGGGACGTTTCTTTTTGTCGCCCGTCAATGACGTCATATAATATAGTTGTTCTAAGTTCCAGGGAGCCGCCAAACATAATGTGAATAAAGTTATAATATTTTTAACAATACATTACATTGTCAGTGAACATTTTTTCTGCCGGAGACGCTAGATTGGAAGGTTGTCAATGATGACGATAACAAACCCATGATCCCACGCATCTTCCCGACGTCATCCAAGTACATCTTTTGCTATTGTTTTGATTGAGAGCCCCCTGGTGGCCAAAAATTACATATTGCATGTTTAACAATACTACAATAAGCCAATGTTGTTATTTGATTAAGATATTAGAAATTAAACTCTTACCTTGCTGGTGAAAGTGAAAGAAAATATACCAAGCACATATTAAACGAAAGCACTTGCACAAAAACATATTTTTTATTAGGCCTTGTATATCTAATATGAGTGCAGATTCAGCAATTATGTCTCACCTCAAAAAACTGTTTTTGGGAACTGCTACAGTGAAATATGATATGATTAATATTATTAGAAATTATTTAGTAGAACAACTTGTGTGCTTATGGTTGTTGCATGAATGACCCAGCTTCTATTGATACATGATGGAAACACAATAGCTCCTTATTTCACCAATGTTAGATGCAACCATGACAATAGAAAAACCAAACAACAGTAAATTAACTGATAGGAAATTGTAAGGCATGCAAACTGAATTAGAAGTTCCAAATGGATGTATCATTCTCTTTCACTATAGAGATTGTAAAGCAGCCAACATCCACACTACCAGGGCCAATGCAAATGAAACAAGGATCCCCAGAAGAGAGAAAGACCAGTGCCCCGTCTCTGACAAATGGCAGCGATGACCTGATCAGCAGCAGGCCATGCCAAGCCACGGGCCCTCAAATCATAACCAACTCCTGCCAACCCATGGCACGACACATGACGGGAGGACATGAACACAAGGCACGTTTTGGGGTTAGCGAGCTAACTTCAGGTTTAACCCTGGGATTTCAGTATCACAACAGTGGTTCACCTGTTACATCGCCATGGTGAGTTATGCTGCTCTGGAGCAGGTTAAAGTCGAGATAACAGATTAACCTGAATGAAAGCACTGCCTATTTACCAATCAATTCTCGATTGAAAAATGGGTCACCATCCTAGGAGTCGCCAATGGCTTTCTCTGATGAGTATCTTCTTGAAAGATATAGTTTCTCAGCAGAGGGATTGAAGTATCTTTGTCAACTTCTTGAGCCGTATGTTGCCAGTGCTCACGTTAAGGTCATGTGCCTACAGTTTCACAGACTGTATGCATAGCGATGTGTTTGTTTGCTACAGGTATTTTCAAGTACGCTGTGTTTGATATTAGGGCTGCAACAACGAATTGATGAAATCAATAAAAATCGATTATTAAAATTGTTGGCAACAAATTTCATTATCGATTTGTTTGGTCTATGTGGCTGTTCGCTGTGTGGTGGAGCTACGTCACTTTAAGAAAGAAAAACATTTTAAACTGTCTGACCAAAATCTTCGATATTATGCTAGAACTTCACTTTAAATTCAACAAAAAAGTTTTACGTGCAAACTCTGTAAAACATAAATGGAATGGCACCGGAGCATGACCGTAATGAAGTAACACCTGAAAAAAAGACAGGTTGAAGGATAAGCGAAGGGGACTCAACAGCAGGGTAAGTTACTACATAATAATAGCATGCGTTGCGTTTTTAAACGAGGAACAGTTCCTCCCACAGCAGGTAGTACTTATTTATCAAATTGCCTGTGTTTGGTCGCAATCCAGGTTATTAAATCAAATCCACTTCAACATTGCACGACAAGTGTATTCAACTAGCTGGCTAATTAATGTTTGTGGTAGAACAGATGCGGTAGAGCTAACGCTAATCTAGTAAGCTCATTTTAACACTACCCTTTAGTGCTTAAGTGAACAAACAGAAAGATTTATAGTGCAAAACTAATTTAAAACACAAATCAGATCTTACTATTACAGTATTACAACATATGCTAACCTTGTACCTTTTCGGAGGATGCTAATTTGTTAAACTATGTGATTTACATTTATTGTTTTTCCAACTACTGTTGCGCACAGTGGAAACTCTAAAGTCTGTTTCAAAATAAAAGTCATACTAAATTCAAAACAGTAAATTATTCAAAATAAGCTTAAACAGGTAAAATACATAAAGCAACAAAATTACTATTCAACAGGCCTATCTCGTTTTTAGGACTAAGGTTATTTACAACTATGTTCTATAAAAGCTGTTTCTATAATTGTTTTGTAGACACAATTATTTTAACATCTCAGGTCCGTCTAAGCAAGGTAAAAAATTCCATGTTTTGCACCTTACTAAAGAAATGAGCATATTTATTGCACATGTTTTATAGCACATATTTAGGTATGTTATGTGTTAAAATTGTCAATTTGGAATAACATACATTTTTTTAAGTAAAGTTATGGAAATATTTGTTAGTCTGTTAATCCAATTCATCGATTAATCTAAGAAATAATCCACCGATCAAAATCAAAATAATCGTTAGTTGCAGCCCTATTTGATATGGATCCAATCAATGTATCCCCTTTTACTGTAGAGACAGTACATATATTGTACTATTTACTGTGACAGTACTTTTGCATTTGTTGAACAATCATCTAAGCAACACATTGGTATAATTGAATACACAATTGTAATTATTGTATCTAGTTTTTCCTAAAAACGGGGCAGTGATATCGATGAGACTTAATTGAAGCATTTATAAATATGCAGGTGCCAATTATAATTATAATAATTATTGTTTATTCCTCTTGAGCGAAATATGCATCTCTCATACACTTGTCCATGTCTGAGATTGGTCATATGGTGCAAAATCCTCCCCTTTTATGTGAACGCGCTTGTCGCTAGATTGGGATAACCTGGGTTAACAAATTGATAACCACTGTCGTGACATCTGTTATCTAGATCGCAGTTGTTAGGTTTAGTGAAGCCAGCTGATGAAAAGTTAACCAGGGCATGTTGAACTTGCTTCGTAGTATAGGCCTCAGGCCAACAACCAACACAGAGCAGAAACTCCAACAGCAACCACTTATTTTGAGAGGAGCCAGCCTACCAACACAGGCGGGAGACAGCGCCAGGACCTGAGCACCACCCATGATGACACAGCGGAATACCAGCAAAATATCACCAGACCAGGAGACATCTGTGGGTAGATGAGATAACCAGCTCCTATTTGTGGGCTACCAGGGCTAAGCCCTCCCTAACTTTTACAGTAAAGGTGTGAAAATTATAGTTTTTTTTAACAGATTGTATAAAACATTTGTGAAATCTAGACCAGCAAAACCACCAAATAGTCTGAAAAAACCTATATCTAAATATCCTGCTTATTTACAAGAAACAGCTCTCAATATAAACCTGAACATGTCTTGGTGTATTATGTGAACTGATCAAAATATTACTGGGAGAAAGAATGTGCAAAACCAAGTAAACGGAGATTGTTTTGTTTGTTGACTTAAATTGCTATCATAGCAGAAGAAGGTACGCTGGGAAAAATGGGTTTGTGTACAGTATGTGAAGCTTTTATTGGAATATATGTTGACTGCAGTGGTTATGACAACCTTCTCTATTCTTCTTCTATTATACACAATACACTAAGAAGATAATAGAGAAGTTTTCATTGCTTGTGACATAATATACTGTATTGAGTCTTGCCACTCTGACCTTTAACCCAGTCTTTTAGTGGTTCTCATATGATGAGCAGAGTTGTTTAGGTCCACCTCCATGTGTTGGCCTCCTTAGAGGTTTAGCTGTGCAATAACAGTCCCTCGGCTATAAACACATACACACACTGAATCAGTCTCCTATTTGCTGCTAATAGCACAGAATCTATAAAGGACAGAGGACAAAGTTCTATCACTTGTCCTGTTCACTCTTGCTCATGAACTTCCATCGTGTCCCAGTCATCCTAAAGTCACACCTGCATTCTACATTAGTTAAATAGGAGCACATGTCATCTTGATTTTGCTGTAACCAATTCACATGATGCACGCACACTAAGGGCACATGATGCACTAACATAAGTGCAGACATATAAGGCCATACAAATATGAACATACACCTCAATTACTGACAAATGTAACACCAACAAATAGTCCTACCTGTTTTATCACTTTAACCCTTTTTAGTCTGCCACCCTGAAATGGTTCTCAATTCATACTCAATGACAAACCCATACTACCTTGACAAATTTATCTGGTCATGTCCTTGTATCCCATAAACGAATGTCCCTGTAAATCATGTTGCCATGTCCCTTAACCCTTAATCCATGTATAATAAACAAACTCTGCTTTGGCCATCATGGTATGACATGACATGTAGTTAAGAATTACTCGTGTAGTGGGTGTGGGTGCCTTTATAAAGGCCTGTATGAGAAAGGGCTTGTAAGCTGCTGCTATGCTCTTAAAAAGACACGGAAATTAATATGAGTCTGCCATGTAATCAGCTTAAGCAGGGAGCTGCACTTACGCAATATGCTTCTGAGGGCCTTTCATTAAGAGGGCTGTATAACTGATACCTCCTCTAGCTGTTAGTATAAAGCACACTGGTGCTAACAGGCAGGTACAACCATGGCCATGGCTAAGAACAGATGCTGTGTGTTTGTGGTGTGTTTGTGTTCGTTCATGTGTGAGTGCACAGTTTATGGGCATGCTTACTTACTTACAGTTGCAAAAGGTTTAGGCACCCCTTGCCTGAATATAAACAGTGTTACAGTAAATCTTTCTGTGAACAGAAGTTGATCTGACCTCTACATGGTACAAAGTGAAACATGACACACCTTTACCTATGTTTATACATAATTGATATTTTTTTTGAATTCAGCAAAATTCTAAATATCAAACAAAATTGAACATGGTGTATGCCAAAGTTGCGCAACCTCTACCTTAATATACCTCCTCTTGTTTTATAATATACAGGTCCTTCTCAAGAAATTAGGATATTGTGATAAAGTTCATTATTTTCCATAATGTAATGATAAAAATTAAACTTTCATATATTTTAGATTCATTGCACACCAACTGAAATATTTCAGGTCATTTATTGTTTTAATACTGATGATTTTGGCATACAGCTCATGAAACCCCAAAATAGTATTGGTCTCGATAGTTTGTCTGCTTCAGTGTTCTTAGATCTTTGTGTCAGTAGTTACCAGTACTATGTTATATACTGAAGTATAATTACAAGCATTCCATAAGTGTCATAGGCTTTTATTGACAATTAACATTACTTTTATGCAAAGAGTCAATATTTGGAGTGTTCAAGACCTCTGCAATCACCCTGGCATGGTGTCAATTAACTTCTAGGCCACATCTTGACAGATGGCAGCCCATTCTTTCATGATAAATGCTTGGAGTTTGTCCAACTTTGTGGGATTTTGTTTGTCCACCCGCCTCTTGAGGATCGACCCCAAGTTCTCAATGGGATTAAGGTCTGGGGAATTTCCTGGCCATGCACCCAAAATGTTGATGTTTTGTTCCTCGAGCCACTTAGTTATCACTTTTGCCTTATGGCAAGGTGTTCAATCATGCTAAAAAAGGCAGTGGTTGTCACCAAACTGTTCTTGGATGGTTGGGAGAAGTTGCTCTTGGAGGATGTGTTGGTACCGTTCTTTATTCATGGCTGTGTTCTTGGGCAAAATTGTGAGTGAGAAGCAACCACACATTAATGGTGTCAGGATGCTTTACTGTTGGCATGACACAGGACTGATGGTAGTGCTCATCTTGTCTTCTCCAGACAAGGTGTTTTCCGGATGGCCCAAACAATTGGAAAGTGGATTCATCAGAGAAAATGACTACCCCAGTCCTCAGCAGTCCAATCCCTGTATGTTTTGCAGAATATCAGTCTGTCCCTGATGTTTTTCCTGGAGAGAAGTGGCTTCTTTGCTGCCCTTGACCCCAGGCCTTCCTCCAAATGTGTTTGCCTCACTGTGTGTGAAGGTGCACTCACACCTGCCTGCTGCCATTCATGAGCAAGCTCTGCACTGGCGGTGCCCCGATCCCACAGCCAAGTCAATTTTAAGGTACAGTCCTGGCGCTAGGGAATTTGAAATTCATTGGAATTCATCTGATCACTCTTCATGACATTCTGGAGTATATGCAAATTGCCATAATCAATTAACCACCCGGTTCAGTGAATTGTTGAACCAGTAATCATTGATGAATGTGTGTGCATCGCAACTACCCCGTATTGCAAATTACATTTCAGAAATACAAATTAATTGTATACAGCACATTGCTATTAAGTGGCTTTCACTTCGGGGTGGACTAGAACATGAGGGCTGAAATTAGGCAAACAACAATTTCAATCAAATAATATATATATACACCGTATATATAGTGCCTTGCGAAAGTATTCGGCCCCCTTGAACTTTTCGACCTTTTGCCACATTTCAGGCTTTAAACATAAAGTTATGAAACTGTCATTTTTTGTGAAGAATCAACAACAAGTGAGACACAACCATGAAGTGGAACGAAATTTATTGGATATTTCAAACCTTTTTAACAAAAAAACTAAAAAATTGGGTGTGCAAAATTATTCAGCAAGTTAATACTTTGTAGCTCCACCTTTTGCTGCGATTACAGCTGTAAGTTGCTTGGGGTATGTCTCTATCAGTTTTGCACATCGAGAGAATGACATTTTTGCCCATTCCTCCTTGCAAAACAGCTCGAGCTCAGTGAGGTTGGATAGAGAGCATTTGTGAACAGCAGTTTTCAGTTCTTTCCACAGATTCTCGATTGGATTCAGGTCTGGACTTTGACTTGGCCATTCTAACACCTGGATATGTTTATTTGTTAACCATTCCATTGTAGATTTTGCTTTATGTTTTGGATCATTGTCTTGGAAGACAAATCTTCGTCCCAGTCTCAGGTCTTTTGCAGACTCCAGAATTCTTCCAGAATGGTCCTGTATTTGGCTCCATCCATCTTCCCATCAATTTTAGCCATCTTCCCTGTCCCTGCTGAAGAAAAGCAGGCCCAAACCATGACGCTGCCACCACCATGTTTGACAGTGGGGATGGTGTTTTCAGGGTGATGAGCTGTGTTGCTTTTACGCCAAACATAACATTTTGCATTGTTGCCAAAAAGTTCAATTTTGGTTTCATCTGACCAGAGCACCTTCTTCCACATGTTTGGTGTGTCTCCCAGGTTGCTTGTGGCAAACTTTAAAAACAATTTTTATGGATATTTTTCAGAAATGGCTTTCTTCTTGCCACTCTTCCATAAAGGCCAGATTTGTGCAGTATACAACTGATTGTTGTCCTATGGACAGACTCGCCCACCTGTGGCAATATTCTTTGAAAATAATTCATTTCTTTAAAATGCCCTTCAGGTTCTCGTTAATCGCTTTCAATGACTGTAGCAGTCACCTCAACACCGCATTTTTACTTGAACAATCGATGCCTGATTTTAAGATTCCAAATAAAACCAAGTGGTTGGCCGGCACCTGAGAGACCTTGACTGATTTGGATAAAGGTATTACACAGTTCAGTGTTGCCGACTACCATCTAAACAAATTAATTTCAAAATGTTCCATAACATTTCTGTAACTTTTAGCCATGACTGTTGCATTTATGAGCCACAGCTGTTGTATATTTGGTACTGACTACTGCAGACTGGGAACACTACACAAAAGCTGCAGTTTTTGAGAAACTCGGACACAGTTGTCTAGCCATCACAATTTTGCCCTTAACAACGTCACTCAAATCCTTGTGCTTGGCCATTTTTCCTGCTTCTAAACACATCAACTTTGCAGACAAAATGTTCACTTGCTGCATAATATCCCACAATAATGAGATCATCAATGTAATTCACTGCACCTGTCATAATGTTATGGCTGATCAGTGTATTACAGTTGTGGCTAACACTAATATTAAATTAAATCTATAAGGTTGTCTGCAGATATCAGTTCAGTTGCCTGTGCCAGGTTGGGAACCTCAATTGTTATCCCATGTAGTCTCGGTTATAACACAGTACTGTACTACTGGAACTCAAAAAGTATGTAATGATGAATTTATGACAAATATGTTTCTCACAAATCAAAATTCTGGTAAATTGTTAAGACTCTACAGCACACAGAAGTAATTATTTATTTTTTGCCATTTAAAAGTAATGGCACTTATTTTTTTCTCATCTGGTCCAAAGGTGCACTCACTACAAAAAATTGGGTTGTCAGAACTATTTACATTTTGACAACATTCAAATATTTGATTTTGTTTAAAACTTCTAAAAGTTAAGAAACTACAGAAAATATTTATTAAATCGACTTGGATACATT
>JACXGM010006543.1:0-13815 GCA_016801145.1 Umbra pygmaea | reverse complement strand
CGAATAAATCAAATAGTATTATTTGGATGTGATGTTCTTAGGGTTAAACTCATTTACATGGTATAAGTTATAAATATAGTGTTCAATCCACATTTGTTAAGCATAACAATACTCTAAATAAATATTACTGTAATACATTAATGTTATTCAAATATATTAAATTTCGTAAAACATAATGTACATTAAATCAGTTTTGAGCCAGATTCATCCATCGTGGAGAAGATATTTCATTTATTTGTTCTGTGCACCTGTTTACCAATATGACCGGCCTCTCACTCCGGTGCAGTAGGTGGCAGTATACGCACCTTTCAGTCGATTGTGTTCTGTAAATAACACTAAAGAAGAGAAGGCTGTGCTACAGTTTTTTCTTTTTCCAGTCTGACGGAACATTCGAGTGCTGAATGGACTCGGCAAAGTTGCAAATTCTACCTTCAGGGGTAAGTAACACTTTATATTAAAGCTTTACTAAGTAAATAAATAATTGTATTCATGTTGCATTTTTCAATAAAAAATTTCCATTGTTTAAGTTAGCTGTCTGTAACTTTAGCTGTTAGCTAACTTAGCTAGCTAGCCAGATAGGGAACATTAACACCTTCCATGAACACAAACTCAAACATTTGCTAGCAAGGGCAAACAGCTATTTAGCAGTGTTTAGCCTTTAGCTAGCTACAAGCAGAGCTGGGTAAGTTACTTTTTAAATTAAGTTAATTTTAAATATGTTAAAAGTAATCTGATTACTGTCATCCGATTACTTTAACAACTGTAAAAGGAATGTTTAAGAAGTAACTTACCCAACTCTGGCTACAAGTGAGCCTAAAAGTTAAGAAACCACAGAATATATTTATTAAATCAGCGGCGTCCAGTCGTCCCAGTTCAAAACAGTTTGGGACAGGTGTAGAATGATAAGACAGAAAAATATAAGATGCACACAATTATTTCATACTGTACCAAAAACGTTCAACACAAGGAAGATATTGATAGTCAATCAAAAATTTATAAACATTGAATGATACAAAATAGAAGCACATCAATATAAAGAAAGTCTCAGCCAAATGAGTGTACATTTTTCAAAATGAACAAATTTAATGGTAATAAGATATCCATTTGTGTGTCCTCTTTCTTAAGTGTTCACATCTGCATTTCAGGGGGAGACTGAGCATATTGAAATCCAAGGTTCGTCAGCAGTTGAAAGCTGAGACTGTGCCATGCAGGATGAGCTCAGCACTTTCTAAATTATCCATCCCAGGATACGTCCTATTCACAGACATTGATTTGGAGCAGGTGAGACACTCTGAGGGGCAACGACTTGGAACAGAGGGCACCATCATCCTTCTACTCTAAGGTTCAGTGTTATGGTGTGATGAAGCAAGCTCTAAGCCTCCAAGAACTTTAGAGGTAAGTTCAAAAGTACACTAACACAGAAATGTCTAACTTTATTATTTTAGACAGCATTAGAGTTTAAAATGGTGTACCTTTTTGAGGGGGTTCTTTCAAACCAGTGGAACAAGCGATTGTAGTTTTCCCAGCACTGCCATTGCTCATCCCATCTGGCACTGGACCACCAAAGAAGCTGGGCTCAAGCAGCAAGGCCATGTTCTTACGGTGAGTATTTCATGCAGTGACATTAAAAACTTTCCACCCTATAACAATGTTTGAATAACCATGGCTTACATACACACAACAACCAAGGGTCTACAATAACTTCAACCCTTAAAGCGCAACTCTCGCCAAAATGCAACCTAATGTCTTTTTTTGAATGTACTCGAGTCCAAACTTTCACTTAAAAGCATAATTAGGATGGAAACGCAACTTTTAAGATTTTTCCTTTTTTTGGTTTCGGTCAAATCGCCTTTAGAACGGGAGGGATGGGGGAATTCCTATGACGGCATCAAAATCGCTATTTTTAAAACACTAAGAAGGCTTGACACAACATGAAACTTTGCTCGAAGTATCACCAGGGTCTGTACACATGAACTCGAGCATTGAGAACATTGTTTGTGGACACAGAATACACTAAAAAGAAAGGTTTTGTTGACTCATCTCATTTCTGCCATTTTGTTAGTCAAAAATTGTCGATCTTTTAAAAAAGCAATTTTAAATCAAGCAAACAATTCTTTATTGTGACATTCCTTACTTATTTTTTGAAGAAGCCAAAAATGATTGTATATCCTTGATTCTCATGGGTATGAAAGGCATGATGGTTTAAACTGTGATATGTGAAACATTACTACAATACTGAATGAAACATGTTACTTGTTTTCTGATGGTTCCTAATATTCTACATTGACTATTTTGTTATCTAGCCCTCAGGAGATCCCAAAGCCTTCCCAGTGACAACATTTAAAAAAGACATGTAGTATGAGGGGCCTCTTAACCTCATGGCCTTCACTTGACCTACTGTATTTTAAGTCTATTGCCACACTTTTGTCTGTTGCAAACCAAGGTGCTGGGAGATGAGATGTGCAATGTAACCCATTCATATAGGACAGCCATGTTTGAATGGCAAGCATTCATCAAGTAAGTAGATAATCCCAAATGGTGTTTGTTAAAACATGTAGCTCACATTTCATTACTGAGCATCATTGAAATTGATATGTCATTTGAAATGGAGAGATGGTATGTGAATTGTTACTGTTTAGACTAATTATACTAGAGGTGTTTCTTTTGTTCTAAATTTTTGGTATATTGGCAGTAAGGAACAGTGTGCATTTCTTAATAAACTTGAAAAAAAATATATATATAAACTTGTTACAGCCTTTATTTTGAAATCAGAGGTGTATGTTCCGATATGCTGTGGAATAAAGACTTTTCTGCTAATTTCCAGAATTCTTGGCAAGTTAAAATTGCTTACACCATCGGCAGATATATTTGCTTGATACAGGACAATTTGACCAGATTTAACATTTTAAATGATTTAATCACATTTTAAATTTTTTTGCAGTAACTATTTTGATAACCCACAAGTAACCTTTTTGTTTTTGCTAGAATAAATAATTCCAGACATTGGTCATTGTGTGCTTGATTTTTGTGTAAACACCTTCTCATTTTAAGACAGAAAAGCTAATGATAACTACTCTTGAATTAAGAGGAATCATCTTGTTTAGTAGCACTAGATTTAAGATATGTTCACTCTAATTCAGAAAGAAACTTGATTGATAAGCTAGTTTTAAGTTTATTTGATTTAATAAGAGTGCCTGGATTGAGTGTTTTAACACTTATTTCAAGTGATTACTCACTTTTCTAGAGTCTAGATATTTTTTCTTATTTCAAGAAATCTTATCAAGTGTAATTGTTTTACCCCACTGGCAGTTAATTTCACTTGTTTATAGTCTGAATCTTCTCAATTAAAGTTTTTTTTTTCTTATATTTATATAGTAAATTTTTGCAGTGTAGAATAACCAATCCGCTATCTGTTAACATCTAGATAGCCCAGTGAATGTGAATTGAGTGCATTGACTGGCTAGAACACTGATTTGAAGCTCAGAAGTCCTGTAATAGTTTGGTGACTTTGGAAACAAAAACATTTGCAGTGAAGAACGGTTGAGTGTATGATCGTTTTCGCACTGGAATAAAAAAAATTGAAATACTGCATCCAAATGTTTCAAAGCTCAATCTGACCCCAACATACAGTCACCTAAAGGATTATTAAGAACACCCGTTCAATTTCTCCTTAATGCAATGATCTACTCAACCATTCACATTGCAGTTGCTTCAATGCATTTAGGGGTGTGGTCCTGGTCAAGACAATCTCCTGAACTCCAAACTGAATGGCAGAATGGGAAAGAAAGGTGATTTAAGCAATTTTGAGCATGGCATGGTTGTTGGTGCCAGGCGGGACGGTCTGAGTATTTTACAATCTGTTCAGTTACTGGGATTTTCACACACAACTATTTCTAGGGTTTACAAAGAATGGTGTGAAAAGGGAAAAACATCTAGTATGCAGCAGTCCTGTGGGCGAAAATGCCTTGTTGATGCTAGAGGTCAGAGGAGAATGGGCCAACTGCTTCAAGCTGATAGAAGGGCAACTTTGACTGAAATACCCACTTGTTTCAACTGAGGTATGCAGCAAAGCATTTGTGAAGCCACAACACGCACAACCTTGAGGCGGATGGGCTATAACAGCAGAAGACCCCAACGGGTACCATTAAACTCAACTACAAATAGGAAAAAGAGGCTACAATTTGCAAGAGCACACCAAAATTGGACAGTTGAAGACTGGAAAAATGTTGCCTGGTCTGATGAGTCTCGATTTCTGTTGAGACATTCAGATGGTAGAGTCAGCATTTGGCGTAAACGGAATGAGAAAATTGATCCATCATGCCTTGTTACCACTGTGGTGCTGTAATGGTTTGGGGGATGTTTTCTTGGCACACTTTAGGCCCGTTAGTGCCAATTGGGCATCTTTTAAATGCCACAGCCTACCTGAGCATTGTTTCTGACCATGTCCATCCCTTTATGCCCACCAAGTACCCATCCTCTGACAGCTACTTCCAGCAGGATAATGCACCATGTCACAAAGCTCTAATCATTTCAAATTGGTTTCTTGAACATGACAATGAGTTCACTGTACTAAAATGGCCCCCACAGTCACCAGATGTCAACCCAATAGAGCATCTTTGGGATGTGGTGGAACGGGAGCTTCGTGCCCTGGATGTGCATCCCACAAATCTCCATCAACTGCAAGAGCCTATCCTATCAATATGGGCCAACATTTCTAAAGAGTTCTTTCAGCACCTTGTTGAATCAATGCCACTTAGAATTAAGGCAGTTCTGACGGCGAAAGGGGGTCAAACACAGTATTAGTATGGTGTTCCTAATAATCCTTTAGGTGAGTGTATATATATATATATACAGGTCCTTCTCAAGAAATTAGCATATTGTGATAAAGTTCATTATTTTCCATAATGTAATGATAAAAATTAAACTTTCATATATTTTAGATTCATTGCACACCAACTGAAATATTTCAGGTCATTTATTGTTTTAATACTGAAGATTTTGGCATACAGCTCATGAAAACCCAAAATCTCAAAGAATTAACATATTTCATCTGACCTATAAAAGAAGTGTTTATAATACGAAAAAAAAAGAAGAAAAAGTCAACCATTCACTTTTTGGCACCCTTTCAGTCCACAGAATTTTCACCCTTTTGATTTAATTTCAGTTGGACATTATGGGCCCTATCTTACACCCAGCAAAATTGACTTTTTACAAAAACGCATGTATCATTCCTATCTTACACCCGACGCATATGGGACTTTTCCCTCCACAGACGCGCGTCAGTAAATTAGGGAATGAACTTGCGTTCGTTGGGCGATTCAGCGAAAAGAAGAGGCGTGTTCCGGTGCAAACGTTCCCTGGTGCTATTTTGCAGTCCCCGAAAACAATTCCGCCACTGACCAGGAAAAACCTGGTTTAAAGTCAGTGACGTGTTATTCATATGCAATTTTAAGGGCGCATGCCTAACCATAATGTAGCGTGTGCACAACGCGCATACACTTTGCTCCTCTCATCTACACAAATGCAGCAGTTCTTTATTATTGCAATATATAATTAGAAGGAAAAATATTACCACACGAGGAAGTCATTGTGGTGTCCGAAAATGTGAAAAATAGATATACATCTAGTGTACACATTTACTCAAATTATTCATAATGAATTATTTGCACTGATATACATCAACCTCAAGGGAACCCATTCAATCAACAAGTATACACACATCATTTGCGATGCTAATAGTAAAATCACCCATGTCTTTACTCAGAATTACTCAGACTCAAGCCACAACTCATTTATGGCAACTTTGCTATGAGGAATCCCACCTTGGATGGGTGGCTGGGAAGGGGACAACAGCTATCCGTTAAAGACATGGTTAATGATGACACAATCTATGATGCCAGCAAGTGCGTAAAATGCTGTTTAATCAAAAACACACAGAAATACGCAGTGTAGCCTAATTGAACAAACATTTGGCACACTGAAAATGCGCGTCAGGTGTTTGGATAGAACAGGTACACTACTCAAGTCGCAGCGTTCTTTGTGGCTTGTTGTATTTTAAGCAACATTTCCATGAATTGATGACATTAATTAGGAAATATTAGAGGACTTCAGGAGACGTGATGTTTAAATGCGTGCCAGCCACTTAAATGCCCAGAAACGGGAGTGGAAAGCTTATTTGACAGAAGAGTAATCTCGGACATTGCAAAAATATTACCATGCATTCATAACCTCGTAAATCAGTTAGAGTGAGTCCAAAACATCGGAAAGTAGGCTATGTCTTGTGACATTTCTTTATTTACAATTTGTAAAAAGAAAAATCAATAGAAAATCGCCGTTATAATAGCAATCCGCCATGGAACAAGCGCGCCTGCTCTTAAAGGGAATGTGAGATGACGATCTGATTGGTTTATTACACGTTAAGCCCAAACCACACCTATGACTAATGAAGCTACTTTAGACCTACCCATTTTAGATATGCGTTGGGCGCAAGAATCATTTATCCCTCCCACAATGTAACTTGCGTTTCACGTTTGATACTTGAGTTTCAGATCATTAAAATAGGGCCCTATATGTCCAATAATAGTGCTTGGCGCTTGTAAGTTTGAGTGACAATGATAGTTTGGTTTTTTGTATTTCCATATTTAGGTGATTAATTTCTCCATTCAATTGAATGCAAAACAGGTGTGACACCACTGCTGGCTTGCAGGCAAACTGCATCAACAAGATTGAACAAAATGGCGGTAGAAAGACGAAGTCAGACACTTGCTTGCCATTACAGTATTAATATTTTACAAAAAAAATCTAGCGCAGTGTCAAATCAAGCACAGCGTACCATGAGTAGCAACATGCCGACATCTCGGAGTTGTGTTCACCGATGTGACACATCTCTGGAATAAATATATATACATCTTGCTAGTTGATCAGCTATTGTTACTCGACATATGTTTACTGTTCCTTCCACCACAAATGTAAGTGTTTATGATCTAATATCTTAATTGAAATAAACATTAAGCTTATGATAGTATTGTTACAGAATAGATCAATATAATGTTCAAATTTGTCGAAAGGTTTTGCGTGCATCTTTTTGTAAGTGTAGGCTTTCTAGCCGTGGCCACTGTATTAGGTATATATACTATCCATTAGCAATCACCCTTATAGGCTGCCTATAGTGTTGTAGCCAGGGCAGCTAACTAGTTAGCTACAGTTCAAAACTTTGTTTTCAAGTAGCTACCTTACAAACATTAGCTGTTTAGAAAGTTTTATAAACTATTTATTTACGCTAACTTAAAGATTCCTGTTACATGTATGTTTTATTGTTGCACAAAACCAAATGTTAGTTGATGGCTGGTATTAGCCTACTTGGTAGCAGCTAGACAATAGGGGCCTATCGGTAAACAGGTATCAACATTAGCCTAGCTAACTAGCTACGGTTTGAAACATACTTTTAGAAGTAGCCTACCTAACTAACATTTGTAATTTAGGGCATTTTGTAAACTACTTATTTAATCTATCTTTCAGTTGCCTGTTACATGTAGGTTTTTATTGTTGCACAAAACCAAATGTTAGTTGATAGCTGGTAGACCAAACCATAGCAATAAATTTAGGGTGAGATGGTGGGGACATGTTCCCACCAATGTTAAAGAGCAACTTGCAGGTTGGACACCTCACTATAGAATAATGTACAGTAATGAAAAACAACTGGATTGGAGAAATAGATTACTGCCAAAAATGATACTTAGAGATAAAATTGTAATTAAAAATAACATCTGCATCTATAAATCACAGATCAGAAGTGACGTAATGCGAGGTAGTCTGTAAAATTCATAATCAAATTACAGATGAAAACAAAAGTGAAACTAAGCTGCTACGATTACGGCTACTGTAAAACCTTCTCTATATCTCGCACTGTCTCTCACCATTGCTCTAACTACATCGACAAATGCAATGAGAGACCAAAGCGCAGGTCGTATTTGCCTCTGCCTACGTCATATGACGCGTTGCTAGCCGGGCGGAGCCTGGCTTATTATGGGCACATTTTCATCAAAATCCTGCTTTATGTGTTGTGTAACATAGAAATTCTTACATGTGTTTTTAAAAGACCCCTTCGAAAACCCCTTCGAATTAATTATTAATTCAGTTATCAATTCAACCTGCAAGTTGTTCTTCAAGGAATCATGTAATTGTCCCTACCAATAATTGTTATTAGTCTTAACCTTTTTTTTTCAATGTTTACAGTTTCGTTAACACTCTCAAGTGCAGAGTTGCTCCTGACTATATTTCTGATCAGTTTTGATGTTTACCAGACTGCAGGCTGCTAGCTGGGGATCTGTGCTAACACCATGAGCTTTGGCTAAGCAAGAGCGCCTCTCTTTCTCTGGCTGGAGACACAGCGCTGATGTCTTAGAGCTCTGTATATTCAGCGTACCATCAGTTCAGTGCCTTTGGACTCACACCTTATTTCAGTAAGTTTGGGGAATTAGGGGTGCTGTCTCTGTATAAATAGCCTCAGTAATGGTGCTGTACGTGTCGCAACAACAGACATATTCGTCAGATTTAAACTAGTCTATAAATAGCCTCAGTAATGGGGAAATCTGGTGTATCTGGTGAAAGACAAGATTGTTTTATTTATTATAATATTTATTTATTATATTATAATTATGTCATGTCTCATTATGAAAAGACTTGACGTTTTTAGTTGCTGTGTGTATATGTGTGTGTGTATGTGTGTGTGTGTGTGAGATGCAGGGACAGACTGGGGCTAAAAAATAGCCCTGGACTTTCTCCCAAATAGGCCCATCATCAGCTCTTTCGCCCCTAGCCGTGTGAGACAGACACTAGCCAGGATGTCCTGATATTATGCCACAGTATTGTAGCATATCAGACAAGGTATTCGCAGCAAGTAACATCTCAAAACAATGATGATAATTGGGGTTGTGTTTATTAAAGAAGCCTCAGCCTTCAAATAAAAACAAAAAATGAAAGGTCACTGGCTACAAAAAAACTCAAAAAAACTTGTAATTATAAAACAATAGAGAGTATTATTGACCACACTTTCAGAGAAAGTAGGCTACTTGCTGTATCTGAACACAGGGATTAGATATATTGTAGGCCTATACCAATACTACACTGATAGTGTTAGGTACTATACATTAAAATATAATGTAAGCAAATCAAATATTGTGATGTAGAGCATCCTGGGACATCCTGGTACTTCCTTGCACTTTCCCTGTCATCATTTGTGCTACTATATCTTCAATTTGAATAATCAAATAATTTTAGAGATAGGTTTTGAGATATTATTGATGATATGATGCGTTGCTTTGTCGTAAAAAATTTGCATTGAATAAACTATTTCACATAATCACATATTTTGTCAATGTCATATTACAGTTTTGATTCATATTCATAAAGTTTTTGCAAGTTCCACAATAGTAAATTGGAATATGAAAGCAAGGAAAAACTACACTCTGCTGGAAGACAGACAGAAAGTTTTTGTTAAATTTGGTGAATTATTTGATAGCATGTTTAGAGTGGTACCAATGCATGATCATATGATTATGATTTTTTATAATCATGATGCACATATCTGTCGTTAACAGGTTGATATACATTCACTAGCCACTTCATTAGGGACACCTGTTCAACTTTTCTTAACCCAAATATCTAATCAGCCAATCACGCTTTAGCAAGTCAATGCAATGTATGTATGTGTTATTTTGTAATACACCAACATTACTCTAAAACCTTTGTAGTAGCTTGAAATATATTTCTGTAGTTCTGATGTAGATACAGCATTTTAACTACTTCACAGATTTGAAACAACCAGACATACGCTAGTGTTCAAAAGTTTGGGGTCACAGTTTTTTCTTTATTTCTTAAAAATGTTCTCCCTCCCAATTCCCCCTAATTTTGCATGTTGTCAGCAGCTCCACAAATCCTTGACCAATCTTTGCAGTTTCTCAAAAATGCAGGGGTCTAGTTATTTTTTATTATTCCAACAAATGTGGAACTTGTTCAGAAATGCCTTATTGGAACCTTTTTTCTTTCAGTTGGACCTTACGTGTCCTATTATGGTGTCCTATTATGGTGCGATGAACTTGTATTTTAAATGGCACGGATAGTTTAGTTTTTTTATTTAAATTTTTATGTGATCATTTTATCCATTCAATTAAATGTAAAACATGTGTAACATCATTTCTGGTTTGCAGGGGAACTACCAGTTTTAAGATAGTGAACATCCTGCTACAGAATTACAACCAAGATGGTGGAATTTCTTAGATATAAATAGTATTCTAGTTCATTGCAGGAGCTATAAAACCATTTTTGGACACATTTGAAGTGAACTAAACTATCCCATCACGGTATCTACAGTTCTATCAGATCTACAGAATAATTAAAGAAATATGTTTTCCAATTGACAGCGAACTACATCCACTAGCTACTAGTATAGCTAGCTAACAACAGCCGATATGTTTTATTGTTGCACAACCAAATGTTAGTTGTAGCATCAGTAGCTTCAATGTAGCTATTGCTGATTGTGTAAATATTCGGAGGAACGTACGTAAAATAATAAAAATGCCTAATAGAGTAATGCTATTCATTTTCTCTACTGGCACAACAACACTTTTCCAGTACCTGAGACACAAACACACAGCAGAATGGGAGAAGAGTGTGAAAGAAAATTTTAAAAGCTGGTGCCTCCAGCAGACACGTTGAGCAAACCACAGATGAATGGCAGACAGAACTGATCCAGTAACATGACGGGCATGCCTCATTGTTTTTAAATAAACACAGAACAGCAAAATATGTGAGCAAATCTTACATGTAAAGACTTAAACTACGCACTAATTATATGGCAGCATTAAACTCATGTTCAAATGTGTTACAAATTGTAATTAGATTGCCTGTATTGCTAACAAAATCTGATAAATTTCTGCAGAGTGAAACATTAGTGAACAGAATACCTTCTTTCTCATCTGCAAATAATTGTTTGACCAAAGTCTAAAAAGGAAATCATTAAGCCAAAAGCGATGCTATTCCAAACATTCACAGAAAATAAACGTAAAAAAGCTATTAATTTGTGATCAGTAGCCTATGTAAGCAGTGGTTCTCAACCTGTGGGTTTTGACACCTGAACCTGGGCCCACAAACTGGACCCAAAAAATTATGTCATTATTATTTAGTCTTAGAGTTTCTTTATTCAGCTGTCCAAATAAACCACCCCACACCCACCCACATCTCCACATCTGAACTGGCACATTTTTCTATATCAGCAAATCAACACAAATGTTTCTGGGAAACAAAAAAAGTCTACTGTATTCCAGCACACTTTTTATGTCCCATTAGTGAGTTCATCCATATTTGTGCCCAGTTACCTGACAGCTTATGGTGGAAGGAGGTGATTAGAGTAGATTCAACTTAATTGAATACAGAGTAGAAAAACCATGTCAACCACAGTTCTAAGCATTAACAAAACAATAGAGACATCTGGAAAGACAAAGAATGGTGTGAGAGAATGGAAGCCATTGGCACTGGTTCAGTCAATTTGCACAGGTTTCTTTCAGGTCACATTTTTGAGAACACTACGACTCAATCCCAATGTCCGGAGCCCGCTGGTTTTCTGTTCTACCTCAACATTAATTGGACTCACCTGTTGTCCCAGGTCTAAATAAGTCTCAGATTAGAGGGTTCCAATGAAAAAGTGGAGTGGATCTGGCTTTGAGGTACAGAGTTGAAAACCCCTGACCTAGAGCATTAGTCTGTGATGAGTAGGTAATCTTAAGCAGGTGTGTCTGATTGCCGCAATTCATTATTATATTGTCACTACGTGGTCATCTGTTGCAGTGTAATACTGTCTGGGAGGTTTAATAATAGAAGTGGAAGTTGTGATAAGAGTGTGGTTGCAGGGACTTGCACAGACATTTTATAGCTCTAACATGAAAAAAGGGCAGCCCCCCATAGAAAGTGACTCATACAATCTCAAAAAAAATGATCAACATTTTGGTGGTATAATATAATTTTACTGTAAAATCTTACTTTTGCTATCGATATTATAACACTGCTACCAATGATGAATTGGTTATTGATGTGATGCCATTGTTATTGATGTGATGAATGCAAGATCTATCTTTCTCCTATCATGTTATAAAGCTATGTCAATGCTCAGCAGAGAATGTCTCCAAAATAAATGTTATAATATAATTCTGAATAAGTTATATAATGTACCTTTTAAATTAAGACAACTAGTTGACTTTTCACAGACTGTGGCTTCACTTAATGATTCTGGTCGAATGTTTTTATGATTTGGTGCCATTAATAATATTTGTTTGTATATGTATCAATATATATATGTATATATATATATATATATATATATATATATATATATATATATATATATATATATATATTGTATAAAGAAAAATTATAACATTTCATAAAGCCTTTGTGAACCAGTTACTTGGCCTTACCAACCCTTATTTCAATACAGCTTGTAAGAGTATTTGACCTTTTCCCCAGGTTCTGAAATGCTCTCTGAACTGGAACGTTTGTGGTTAGCCCATTGGGGGTAGCTGCTACATAGGCTATTACTTAGCTTTGGTTCATGTAACGTAGCATGATTATACGACAATATAAGGCAAGGTATTGTGACGAGATGCAAATGTTACAAGCTGAAGCTGCACATTATTCGAGACACAAGTGGATATGTATTTTTGTACTATTCACAGGGCATTTGTTATTATCTCCATAACTTCAAAAGGTTACGTGAAAGCGGAAGGATTCTCCCTCATTCACTCGCAGTGCACCGGTGTGAGAATACAAACAATGTCATGTGACTGGGGGCATGAGGGCAACGCTGACCTTATGGTGGCAAAATAAATTAACACAGAACTGGATGATATCGCGTTTAAATTTTATTTAACTTAATGATGGGCTCATCGTATTGATGCAGCCACCAATTTTTTTTATTTAGGCTCTTTCTCCAGCCAATCAGGGCAAACAGGCTGTTGCCCTGGCAACAATAGCCTGTACCTGTGCACCTCCCTGTGTGGTTGTAGTTTGTAGTTTATGCATACGCTCTGGACATACTGTGTATTATTTTAGCTTCAGCGTCTGTGCTGCTGCGAGAGCATAGTAAATTGATACCACCAAAGGGACAGCAACAGACCACAACCACCCTAAATGGGTAGTATAGTCAACATAGTGTACTCCCTTTCCACATGTGTGATAGTCATCAGGCCACGTGGTCCTGAAGCCAAGTCAAAAGGTAACATAATGAACATGCCTTAGCTTTAGTATCTCTATGTCCAACTCTGACCGATATAATAATTATCTAATTTTCTGTCACCCCCCAGTAACATAAATCAGTGAAATATTACTTTGGAATCCAAAAAAAGAAAGACGCAAGTGCCCAGACACAACCATTTTACAGTATAACATCTGTGGACTGAGACAAAGTATGCCTGTTTGTGAGTGGAGGGCCCTGTATATGTACATGTGTGCAGTCAAGGGTGCAGGAGAACATCAATAAGGGATGTGCTAAGGACTAAATAGTAGGGTAGATGATACTTAGCTTCATGCAAATGTGTTCGATCAACAGCAGTGACATGTGCACAACTGTAATGAGCACTCCAAAAGCTGAAATAGAATAATGTTATTTATTTTCCTGAATGATGTCCATATGAACAGGCAAGGAATAATCCAAACAGGCAGAAGTCAGAACTAATTAGCATCTATGGCTAAGGTACACTTAGGGATATCCGCAGGCAGATTAATCCAAACAGGCAGTGGTCAGAACGGAATAGCATGTAAGGC
>JACXGM010006542.1:0-23619 GCA_016801145.1 Umbra pygmaea | reverse complement strand
GCTATTTAATGAATGTGTGCCATTGTGTGATTCCACTATGTCAGAAACTATTCCAGTATCTAATGGAAGTGTGCTATTTTGTGACTTCCCTATGTCAGAAGCTTTTCCAGTATCTAAAGAATGTGTGCCATTTTCTGATTCCACTACATCAGAAACTATTCCAGTATCTAATGTAAGTGTGGCATTTTGTGATTCTATTATAGAAATTATTCCAGTGTCTAATAGAAACATGCCATTTTGTGATTCCATTATCTCAGAGACTATTCTGGTATCTAATGGCAAGGTGCCATTTTGAGAAACTCCCTTGCTAGAATTGGGAGGTGTGTTAATTGCTTCTGGTCCATACATCCCTTTACCTTGCTCAACAGTGGTGTTATTTCCAAATGGAATGTTCACAGATATGTTAGCATGTCCGCTAGGTAAAGATGTGGCAGACTCACTGCCCAGAAGCACAACATCATTACTGTCAGTCGCTCTTTCAACTTCTGAATTGTTAGAAGTGTAGTGAAGAGTCTCAGAATAAGCAAACACATCGCCTCTAGTAATAATGTCTTCTAATTTCTCAACTAATACTTCTGCTTCTGAGGTGTTATTCACATTGGTCCACTCGTCACGAATTTGTATGAACCTTTGTCCCTCAGCGTCTGACTTCAATTTGATCTGACCTGGTGTCGTTTCTGTCGCTGAGACTCCTGTAAGATTGTTCAATTTTGAAGTGATGTTACTATCTGTAGGTGAAGAACTAATGTCGAGGACCGTTTGATTCTCTGTTGTTTTTGCTGACTTTAAAGAGTTGTTTATGCTTGATTCTAACAGAGAAATATTAAAGTTCAGCTCTTCCATTGCATTTTCAGTGACGCTGTTATTCAATGTTGTCTTTGTCGTGAAGTCACGTTGGTCCATTGCCTCCCTTTCAGACCACGCTGTGTTAGTTGTCTCTCTCTCATCCAATGTTTTAGTTGTATCCTCTGCTGCCAATGATGTGTTTGCTCTCTCTCTCCCAGCCAATGATGTATTTTTCATCTCGTTCTTAGCCAATGACATGTTAATTGTCTCCTCCTTAGCCAATGAAGTGTGTGTTGGTGCGATTGTGGATGAGAATGAGGCATACTTTTTGTTTGCATCTTCCGCAAGATCAGACCCGCCCACATTATCGTAGTTTAATAACATCCTGAGATCCAACACCTCCGCATCTGTTTCGTTTGTGCTATTCTTGATTGACCTCAAATTCAGAAGTTGTGCAAATTTTTCTGTATAATCATCAAACTCCAATGCTTCATCCTCCTTGATCTCCTCCTTCTCCACTTTTTTTTCCTCTTTGATTGTTTCTATATCTTCGGGCATCCAAATAGAGAAATCGTCCTTACTCTCAAGCAAATTAGCATCGGGTGAGACTTCTTCATATTGGTAGACAACGTCTCGGTAGCACTCAACGTCTCTGAACTTCACACGCATCCCCTTGGTCGTCTCATGGGAGCTCAAGGACACTAGCAGCCAAACACCTGACAAAGAAACAGACCACATTTATTTTTAAAATTCTAACAAAGGGATACAGCTGACATCATCTTCCTTAACTACTGTTTGTGCTCTACATTAGTTTGTTAAAGATCCAAATAACAATCTTTGTTGTACTGTTGCTCTAGAGCAGGGGTTTCAACTGTTATCCTATGAGATCTATTGCCTGCTGCTTTTCTCTTCTAACTCATCAATGATTGCATCCAACTGGTTGTCCCAGGGCTAAATCAGTGGTTGATTAGACTGCTCAGATGAAAAAAATTAAGTGGAACTGGCCTTGAGGTCCAGAATAGAGGTTGAGGGCTCTAGACCACCTGACCTGTCGCTGAACAGCTGCCAGATTGACTCACTATGCAGCGAAGGAAAGACCCGTTCCTTCAGCGAGGCAGTAAAGACCTTGATTCTTCACTGAATCCCAATGTGAAGAGTTGGGTTACATGCATAACTCAAATTGATTATTGGGTGGCAATTGATGAATGAAACCCTTAATCATGTCTTCTCGTTTTGCTTCTTGTGCAGTTAAGGCTCATAGGTTTGGAAGAGGAGTGTGATATGAGTGTGTAGAGTAGAATGAACGTTGGTCCTACCAACCCATTAACCACTCACTCACCAACGTTGTCCATGTTCATGGTGATGGTTTCTCCAGTCACGGGGAACAAGGTGAGGATGTCCTCAGTGCGATCATTCAGGTTGAACGGGTGCCCGTAGAAGGTTGCAGTCTGGATGTAGTCTTGTGCTCCAATACTGGACACGTGCCACGTTACGATCTCACCATTGCAGAAGCCCAACGATTGACCACTCTCGTATACGTACCCATTTATTGCTGGGAAGTTAATTTGTGCCAATTCAGTCAATAGGAGATGTTAATATGGTCATGGTTTGAAAAGATGAACTGCATATGCACATGTATAAACAGTATATTAGCAGAGCATTGTAAAAAATTACTATAGCACAGCAGATGGTGTGTTATCTCAGATCATATTCCTTTTTCGACTGGTACTCACTGTGCATAACATTTGACTTGTAGAAATCTGGGTCGTCTTTGTTGACCTTTGCTTGTTCGCTGTACGTTGCAATGTTGTCACCCAGATACCAGCTCTTGTTCTCGTCAAACACTGCAAACATAGCATGCTGCTCTTTGTCTGATTTCAGCTGCAGAGACAGAGTTGAATAAAAACAATGTACATCCAAACTGGTATGCCATAGAATATCACAATTTACCACACTTTCCACACTCAGCCTGCTCAGTTCCAGCTTAAGTAGAATCCAACAATATGGAATAGTACCTGCACATTCCTCTTGCTGAGGGACTGGCTCTTACAGATGAGCAAGGGTCCTATTAAACCAGAAGCGATGTCTCGGGGTGTGTTCACTGCACTGTGGTACATGCGGGTCACGCATTGAGAGTCGCCTGCCAGCGGCTCATCTTCCTCGATGACGTGCCACACATACGTATGGGTCTCACCAGGCTCAACCCCGTGGCTCTGGTTCCCTCCTGCTGGATAGTTGACCCCCTCTGCTGCCTTGTCGATAGTAAGCCCATGTGGGTAGATGCTGTATGGTCGAGTAGCCATGTTCTTAAAGACAACCTGTGAAATGCAAACATGAATGCTCAAGAGGCTGTCGACAAAGCATTTCAAAGGAAGGATCGATCTTAAAATGGCCATAGGAGCAATTGCATTTGCGTTGCACCTTTATGACATCACGGATCTGCGCCCTGATGACCGGCCCGATGATTCCCAACTCTTTCTTCCTTGGTTTGTTCTCCGCCCGCTCTGTGAAGGCTGCGTTTGTGTATTGTGTGTAAACTGCCTTCTTATACTTCTTGCCTATACGCTCTGGACCTTGCTTTAGATATTCTAACTTGTAGTCTCTGACAGAAACAAGAGATATTAAGGATGTGATATCACAGGAAAACTGTTTACAGTACACTGTAAAATGTGTGTAAAACAGAAAATGCACTATTCAATTTCTCAGTACAATTTATATTATTTTACAGACTGTTTCATCAATGTAATAACAGATTGTTGAGGAAAGACATTCTATAGGAACATTTTAAATACAGTTTAAACAGTTTAGAAATGTATAACTAGATGAGAGTGTTATGCAACTAACATCCTAAGGCCTGTTATAAGATTATGAGGCCTGTTAGGTTATCTGAGTGGAGACAGATCTGATCAAGATAAGAATAACTTTGCCCGACAAAAAAGAAGATGCTTTTCCAAAATAACCATCCTTTACAAAATAATGCCATGTACTGTATATACACAGTACTTTTCTGTTAATAAACAAAAATAATCACAGTTTCAGACTATTAACAGAAAGAACAATCCCTGTTTATACATCACATTATCTGTTATCGTAAGGAAGGAACTGTCCATAAAATAATGGAAATTCTACTGGAAAAAAGCTACGGGAACATTTTTGTGTTTTTCAGATCTTTTTTTACAGTGTAGACAAACAGAGAGAGCACCAATACACAAATAGTACATCCATTTTACATAATTAAATGTCCTGTTTACCCGTCAATTAATTCTGGCATATTTGGCGCATAGTCCCAGATGACCTCCTCGGCTGCGATGTAATATGTCCACTCTTGGCTCTCACGTTTCTCTTTGATGGTCAGTCTACGCTTGGGAGGGTCAAAGCCTTGGCAGGTCCTCACCTCCACAAAGCCGTGCATACCAGCTGACACAGAGAAAAGACATCATGGGAAAACAGCACTGGAATAATATCAAGCAAGTACATCAAAGTCTCAGTACACTGCAAGGTCTCTGAGGAAAATGTAAATGTACATGATTCAACAACTCAGTGAATCTCAACACACACATTCCCTGAGTTCACTAGATTTGGGAAATTTTTATTAAGACCAAAATCACCAGGTAAAAAAAAGTTCACAAATACCAGTAATCTGTGAAATAAATAGAAAGAGGAAAGACATTTTCAATTAGGGTTACTGCTTAGTTATGAACTACCCTTACCTAGTAATTTATATTTATTCAAGCACTTACCAAAAAGGGATGAACCCATCAATGACTTTTATTGTGTATGTTGTTACAACTGGAAATGTATTTTTAAGCTTTTGCTGTTACTCCACAGACACGTACCATCCAGGTGCTTGCTGGTGTGTGAGGAGAGGAGCCAGCGGCCGGTGTGGACGGCTGTCATATTAGCGCTGGCAGCAGTGCCGGTGATCAGGCCCACGGATGAGACACGGTGCCCATTGTGCTGCAGAACCTGGCCGTTTATGTGGACCGAGAACAGTTCCGGCTCTGAGCTCATACCCACCAGGTGCAGGCTGACAAACGTGTGGGCGCAGACACTCAGACCTGGGGGGGGGGGGGTGGAGAGCAGAGGGGCAGGGGTACTGAATTTACAACGACTACCAGAAATTAGTCCATGACACAGAGTGAATAAGGATGGTTTGGTTTCTCTTTTGTAGATGATGCTCAACTTAATCCTACACTGGGAGACGTAGTGAGTGTACACGTTATACAGTGCATCTGGAAAGTGTTCACAGCTCTTCACTTTTTCCACATTTTGGTATGTTACACCAATATTCCAAAATGGATGAAATTCAAATTTTCCTCAAAATTATACAAACAATATACTATAATGACAATGTGAAAGAAGTGTGTTTGAAACCTTCGCAAATGTACTAAAAATAAAAAACGAAAAAAACACATAAGTACATAAGTATTCAAAGCCTCTGCTCAATACTTTCTTAAAGCACCTTTGGCAACAATTACAGCCTACAAGCTCAGCACACCCATTTTTGGGCAGTTTCTCCCATACTTCTTGGACCTCTCAAGCTCCATCAGGTTGGATGGGGAGCATCAGTGCACAGCCATTTTCAGATCTCTCCAAAGATGTTTAATCGGGTTCAGGTATGGGCTCTTGCTGGGCCACTCAAGGACATTCACAGGGTTGCCCTGTAGCCACTCCTTTGTTATCTTGGCTGTCTGCTTAGCGTTGTTGTCCTGTTGGAAGATGAACATTCACCCCAGTCTGAGGTCCAGACCGCCCTGGAGCAGGTTTTTTGCAAGGATGTCTCTTTGCTGCATTCAACTTTCCCTCGATCCTGACTAGTCTCCCAGTTCCTGTCGCTGAAAAACATGCCAACAGCATGATGCTGCCACCATAATGCTTCACTGTAGGGATGGTATTGGCCAGGTGATGAGTAGTGCCTGGTTTCCTCCAGACATGATGCTTCCCATTCAGGCCATAGAGTTCAATTTTTGTTTCATCAGACCAGAGCATTTTGGTTCTCATGTTCTGGGAGTCCTTTAGGTGCCTTCTGGCAAACTCCAGGCGGGCTCTTATGTGCCTTTTCCTGAAGAGTTGCTTCCGTCTGGCCAATCTACCATACAGGCCTGATTGGTGGAGTGCTGCAGAGATGGTTGTTCTTCTGGAAGGTTCTCCTCTCACAAAGTAGATTTCCTAACCAACTTGCCAAAACTATAGATGGTTAACATGACATCTTCTGAGTGGTTGACAAATGAGTTTGAAAGACTTCAGCCTAAGTGTATGTAATCGTCCGACTTCAACTGTATGCTATGTATAACAAGTCACTAAAATTTTTGTGTTGCCTTCACTTTATGCACTGCAAACACTACCTGCCCCCTCGGCTAAGAAGCAGGACACCATGCATTTCATCTTCATGTGTGGCCTTTTTTGTGGTAAAAAAAGGTTGTGTTGTGATGAAGTGTGTGGGATGTATCGCGTTTGATATCATCATGGTAACCAGTGGTATGCCTCTTATATTAACTTATGGTTACACCTTGTTGCCATGGACATTGTCCTAAACAAGGTAGTGGAACTTAGCACAGGTATGTGTCTGTCAACTTTCAACTAATTAAAGCAACAGTTCCACACAACAGTGACCCGCCACGACACGGTTACTGGAACTAAAGCTAACAACACAAACTACTGAACTGTCCTTATCAGTAGATATAAGCAGAACCAGAAAAGGAGACAGAGAACCTGGCTAGCTGACCTGGAATTGATCCGTTGGTGTATCCATTGATGGTGTATTTGATATGTCTTCTAGTGGCATCGGTCATGTCCACCTTTGGCTTGTAGCAGCTCTTATCCTCGTCAAACACCCCCATGAGAAAGACATATTCCTGTTGGAAGAACATCTGTCCTCCAGACTCATCAAGGCTACCTGGGGGGAATGGGTCATTCAGTTTACACGTTTCTTTACTTTCTGAATTTGATGCGTTTTTTTCCAATATACATGTAAAGCAGAATGTATTTATATTTTTTCGTAATTTATGGTGCTTTGTCAGGAACAAGAAAATACATTTCAAATTAACGTTTACATTTAAATTTACCACTGTATTTTTTTTAATTATGTGTTCAACAAATTTAAATTAATGAATAGAATGAACTCACTTATATTCTATTATCATAAATGCTCACCACCCACCTTAACCTTACCACTGGCAGCCCCAATTACTATCTACACAATCTAACATTTTGCATATGGGTCAATGTTTCCAGTAATGAAAGGGGCCCCGATACCTGCTTTACAGATAAGGATGGTGCCGATCAGGCCGGAGTTGTAGTCCTTGACGAAGTCGTAGTGGGATAAATAAGTGTAGGTGAGACAGGAAGGGTCTGTGGACCGAGGGGCAACGTCTGACGTCACCTCCCAGTAGTATGTGTGTTCACCTCCAGGGGGCACTGCATCGTCTTCCTTCTCAAACTGAGAGGTGTTATCAAAGTACAGGGAGCCTAAAAAGAGACGTTTGATAAATAATGAATAAATAATGAAAAAATATATAATAATGTATAATTTCAAAACTTTGGATGTCATTCAAGAATGAAGAAATAATCTTAAATCATTTACTTTTATTGCAAATATTCTTTATGATTTCCCCAAAAAATTTTAAAGCTACATTGTGAAAGAATTGCTCCCATCTAGCGGTGAAAATGTATATGACAACCAACTGAATATTACGTTCTAGCCCCACCCGCTATTATGCCAGCAACGCAAAGTCAGATTTTTTTTTCCAAAACAATAGCGCTTGTTTTCATTCATTGCAATAATCATTGTTATTTCATTATATAGCTAGTGAATCGTAACCAAATTCAATTGTATTGTGTGTAAAGAAACAATAAGCGCATTTGATAGCAAATATGTTGTACACACAATTTGATTGAATATATTGTCAGTGTCTCATGTGAAAACACGATTATATTTGCAAAACATTCACTAGAGTCTGTTTTATCCAACAATAGACATGAACATGGACACTACTACTTATGCAATGAATTAACAATGATTATAGTAATGAATTACGAGCGCTGTTATTTTGAAATGGAAAATCCGAGTTTGTGTTGCCAGGCGAACAGTTCTTGCCTACTGTATAGCTAGGGCCAGCGCTGCCATTACATGTCCTCGAGAATAGGCGTGATCCTTTATCTTCAACAGGCTTTCAAATCTGACGGCAGTCGTGAGTAATCTCCCCCTGGCATTTATCACAGTGCCACTGAGTGTAAAAGCGTGAATGGCAGAGCTTGAATTTACAGGTATGTCCCTCTTTGGCTAATGTAATTTAAAGATGGAGGCGTAACATGGCTGCCGCAATGCGAGCGACTTCCTCGTATGTTTTCTGAATGGAAGATTCTACGCTTACGAGAATACTTTGATTAGTTGGTGGAAGTAATTACACATGAATGAGCACGTCTTTTTGAAAGAACAAAGGTTTTTTTCTTAGAATCAACTAAAAAAACACACATTGTAGCTTTAAATAGTGTAACTCTACAGTCATCCTGTTATCTGAACTTATGTCATAGTATGCTTTGGGTTCAGCATTAATTAAAAAGAGTAATATAACTGTAAATCCTCAGCAATCAGAAAAATAAACCCTAAACCCCCCCAGAGTGGGATGGCTAGAAGGACAATCCTGTTGGACTCAGTCTTGTCTTGTGTCTTAATCTATTCTAGTTAATATTGCTTTAAAAGCCAAACACAGCTGCTTGTGTTGCTCAACATGTGTACTTAACTGAATAAATAACATGAAAGATGCCCTAAGTCCCCAATTCCAGAGACACAAGTGAGTCATTCGTTGAGTGAA
Source organism: Umbra pygmaea (assembly GCA_016801145.1). NCBI lineage: Eukaryota > Metazoa > Chordata > Actinopteri > Esociformes > Umbridae > Umbra > Umbra pygmaea. The sequence continues at coordinate 15,019 of JACXGM010006542.1, read as the reverse complement.
ACTGTATGTGGGATACCTCATTACCAAAAACCTTTGGCAATGACAAAGCCAGTCAAGGACAAACATTTTTTTATAAACCTTCTGAGCTCTGTAAGAGAACACAGTGTGTGGGACGGTCCTCAAAAGTAGCCACTCTATCAACTCTGATAGGTCTATAAATTAAGACAACTTGATTGGCTGAGCTCCGGCCCAGTACCCACCCTCTGACTGCTTCCCGTAATTGATTCCGTGGGCGTGGAGGCTTAAGTGTTGGTCAGCCATGTTCCTGAATGTCACTACAATCGTCTCTCCCTCTTGCCCACGGATGGTCGGGCCAAGCAGACCTGCAAAATAACAACAAACAAACAAAAAATGTTGTTTGAGAGAGGTGTTCTTCATGTTAATTGAGTGATTGCTCTGACACTGTAGCCTAAGCCTAAAAACTAGTGGTGGTGAATCATTTTGTGATTTAGTAAAATATACCAAATCATAAACACAATGAATCTTTCAACATTGTCTCATGATTGGGTGACACACAAAATCTGAATTTTTTTAGAATGGATGAACACAAGTTGGAAAGTTTCATTCAACATTTATGTATTGTGAATGAAGACATTTCCAATGAAATGCAGACTGTTTGTGGGACAAGCCAAGCCCTATAGACGTCATTCACCCAACCACGATGAAACACCAAATGCTAAACATTACATACCTAACCAGGATGGGTGTATCTTGGCCTGCTTGAATCCCTCGTCATACTCCCTGTAGACCACTTTCTTATAGGTTGGGGCCGACCTAGACCAGCGTGGTGAAAAACAGAGTGATCACTCTGACAAATAAACAATGATAAATACTACAAATAAATATATTAACTACTAATTATGATATTGTAATAGTATAAACGTGTTCAAACTTAATTCTGATTCAAAAAATGTTGCGACAATGATTTCAGTTTATAATGCGGAAACACACTTTCTGCCATTGATGTGAATGGGGATGTAAAATGCTGTTTAGTTTATAGTAACAAAGGTACAAAATGTTGTGCGGACGCCATTTAAATTGAGTCTATTGCAGTTGTTAACATTTGTCTGGTGTTCGCTGTGACGCCAATTTGTTAACTTTGAAGTTAATAGAGCTTTTATACTGAATAAAAACACAGTTCAACAAGGATACATGTGAATGGCATCAATAAAAGCATGAATGGTTCAGGAGAGATGACAAACAACATTTAATCACATAGAGTTAAAATTTTTTCAGGGTCATTTAAAAAGTATATATGTTTATCATAAAGCAGCATCTAAACCTGCTCTCTGTAACTTTGTTGAAAACCAAAAAGTCCAAAAAAAGGCTTTTAGGATTAGGAAAAATTAGGAACCAGCATATTATATCCAGGGGTTGAAGTAATCAAATTAACTATTACAAAATATAGAAAATATTTGCATATCAAAATCCATACTTCACATTATCTAACTAACAAACAATAAAAAATTATGGACCATATAATGAGTATTTTGGGAAATTGGATATATTGTCCCTGCACTGTTCTTCTCTTCAATAGTTAATCATATGGAAATACATTTACATAATCTCAGTGATATTCCCCGAAGATTGGACAAATAAATGGAAAGGTGCATAGTGCGTCATGCAGCATTTTATTCTGGAAAACAATAAATAAAATGTCTTAAAGAAACTTAGTTACATCGTAATGTTTTTCTAAAACATTTTTAATATTGTTTTGGTCTTGTCAGTGTTAGTGGTTTTGTGCTGACATGTGCCAGTCAAAGGAAAACAACCATAAATACAGTATACACGTTTATAGCATTAAAGCTTTAATTCCAGCAAACACGCTATTTCTACTCTTTAGTGAATGGCCATATTGAGCATTTTATTGACATATGTGCAACAACGTGAAAGAAACGGTTTCATTTTGCCCCATGATACATTCAGGGAAACACAAGGTGTTGAGAGCACTGTGTTGCGGCCCTGATCGATCCACCAGATCAAATATTAACGCCATACCCTTCAAAAAAGACAAGAGCCAGATGAACTAAGTAAAAGATAACATAGTCACACAGCGTGTAAAAAGGCTTGAAACAACACTACTCTTTTGGAAAGAACCAGGGGGAATACGTTTATGGTTACAGGAGAAAAACGAATAGAGTAAAAATATTTAAATGTGATGTTTTTTTAACCTGTGTGGTCCGTTAGATGTGTAGTCCCAGTCTATGTTCACTGCAGCAATATAGTAGTATCTTTTCCTTTCTGTGTGCTGTTGAGCTGTGGTGTAGGACAAAAGAACAGAGAAGAGGACCACAGGCCAAAGTTGGTGAGCCCCTTCCCAGGAATGAAGCCTCATATCTGGGGTTGGAACAGTCTGTCTGTTCTGGATGGAAGAAAACTGTGATCTGACAATAAAGTCCACTGTGTTTTTATCTCAGGACACTGAGTCAAGAGCACACACACACACACAAATGCAAACACACCCACACAGCCACCCGCAGTGTCACAACTTCTGCTACAAACTAGTAAAACACGTACACAGACACACAGATATTTTTCCTCTCGTTAATTAAAACCACATGTTTTTTGTCAGTAACTCCCAGGGAACGAAAGGACACAGGAGGTGACGCTGTTGTTATGATAAACATAACTGCCAGACCTGATTCCAGGGAACATCTTATTGCTTACTTTGCACCATGCATGTCCCACTGATGACTTTCCTCATGATAAACCTGATGCTTTTCAGACATTCCCAGGATGGACAGAGCAAAAAGAACCCAAATATATATATATATATATATGTATATATACACACACTCACCTGAAGGATTAATAGGAACACCTGTTCAATTTCTCATTAATGCAATTATCTACTCAACCAATCACATGGCAGTTGCTTCAATGCATTTAGGGGTGTGGTCCTGGTCAAGACCTTCTCCTGAACTCCAAACTGAATGTCAGAATGGGAAAGAAATTTTGAGCGTGGCATGGTTGTTGGTGCCAGATGGGCCGGTCTCAGTATTTCACAATCTGCTCAGTTACTGGGATTTTCACGCACAACCATTTCTAGGGTTTACAAAGAATGGTGTGAAAAGGGAAAAACATCCTGTATGCTGCATTCCTGTGGGCAAAAATGCCTTGTTGATGCTAGAGGTCAGAGGAGAATGGGCCGACTGCTTCAAGCTGATAGAAGGGCAACTTTGACTGAAATAACCACTCGTTACAACCGAGGTATGCAGCAAAAGCATTTGTAAAGCCACAACATGCACAACCTTGAGGCAGATGGGCTACAACAGCAGAAGACCCCACCGGGTACCACTCATCTCCCTTAAAAATAGGAAAAAGAGGCTACAATTTGCAAGAGCTCACCAAAATTGGACAGTTGAAGACTGGAAAAATGTTGCCTGGTCTGATGAGTCTCAATTTCTATTGAGACATTCTATCGTATATTCAGAATTTGGCTTAAACAGAATGAGAACATGGATCCATCATGCCTTGTTACCACTGTGCAGGCTGGTGGTGGTGGTGTAATGATGTGGGGGATGGTTTCTTGGCACACTTTAGGCCCCTTAGTGCCAATTGGGCATCATTTAAATGCCATGGTCTACCTGAGCATTGTTTCTGACCATGTCCATCCCTTTGTGGACACCATTTTCCCATCCTCTGATGGCTATTTCCAGCAGGATAATGCACCATTTCACAAAGCTCGAATCATTTCAAATTGGTTTCTTGAACATGACAATGAGTTCACTGTACTAAAATGGCCCCCACAGTCACCAGATCTCAACCCAATAAACCATTTTTGGGATGTGGTGGAACGGGAGCTTCGTGCCCTGGATGTGCATCCCACAAATCTCCATCAATTGCAAGATGCTATCCTTTCAATATGGGCCAACATTTCTAAAGAATGCTTTCAGCACCTTGTTGAATCAATGCCACATAGAATTAAGGCACATCTGAAGGCGAAAGGGGGTCAAACACAGTATTAGTATGGTGTTCCTAATAATCCTTTAGGTGAGTGTATATACAGTGCCTTGCGAAAGTATTCGGCCCCCTTGAACATTTCGACATTTTGCCACACTCTCTCCAGAAGTTCAGTGAGGATCTCTGAATGATCCAATGTTGACCTAAATGACTAATGATGATAAATAGAATCCACCTGTGTGTAATCAAGTCTCCGTATAAATGCACCTGCTCTGTGATATTCTCCGAGGTCAGTTAAAAGCACAGAGAGCATCATGAAGAACAAGGAACACACCAGGCAGGTCCGAGATACTGTTGTGGAGTTTAAAGCCGGATTTGGATAGAGAAAGATTTCCCAAGCTTTAAACATCCCAAGGAGCACTGTGCAAGCAATAATATTGAAATGGAAGGAGTCAGACCACTGCAAATCTACCAAGACCCGGCCGTCCCTCTAAACTTTCAGCTCATACAAGGAGAAGACTGATCAGAGATGCAGCCAAAAGGCCCATGATCACTCTGGGTGAACTGCAGAGGTCTACAGCTGAGGTGGGCGAGTCTGTCCATAGGAGAACAATCAGTCGTATACTGCACAAATCTGGCCTTTATGGAAGAGTGGCAAGAAAAAAGCCATTTCTGAAAGATATCCATAAAAAGTGTAATTTAAAGTTTGCCAAAAGCCACCTGGGAGACACGCCAAACAAGTGGAAGAATGTCCTTTGGTCAGATGAAACCAAAATCGAACTTTTTGGCAATAATGCAAAATGTTATGTTTGGCGTAAAAGTAACACAGCTCATCACCCTGAACGAACCATCCCCACTGTCGAACATGGTGGTGGCAGCATCATGGTTTGGGCCTGGTTTTCTTCAGCAGGGACGATGGCTAAAATTGATGGGAAGATGGATGGAGCCAAATACAGGACCATTCTGGAAGAAAACCTGATGGAGTCTGCAAAAGACCTGAAACTGGGACAGAGATTTGTCTTCCAACAAGACAATGATCCAAAACATAAAGCAAAATCTACAATGGAATGGTTCACAAATAAACATATCCAGGTGTTAGAATTGCCAAGACAAAGTACAGACCTGAATCCAATCGAGAATCTGTGGAAAGAACTGAAAACTGCTGTTCACAAACACTCTCCATCCAACCTCACTGAGCTCGAGCTGTTTTGCAAGGATGAATGGGCAAAAATTTCAGTCTCTCGATGTGCAAAACTGATAGAGACATACCCCAAGCGACTTACAGCTGTAATCGCAGCCAAAGGTGGCGCTACAAAGTATTAACTTAAGGGGGCTGAATAATTTTGCACGCCCAATTTTTCAGTTGTTTATTTGTTAAAAAATAACAAATATCCAATAAATTTTGTTCCATTTCATGATTGTGTCCCACTTGTTGTTGATTCTTCACAAAAAATTACAGTTTCATATCTTTATGTTTCAAATGCTTCAATCCCAGGTGATTTTGGGCACCGTGTTCTGACTGCAATTATATCTTACCATCATGGGCTGCAGTGCTTTGGCGGAATGGGCCCAAAAAAGAACCGGCAGACAGAGGATGTCGACATTAAAAAATCTCTCGATTTCCTAACTGAGGAGATGACCAGACCCGGATTAAGAATCCAGAGGCCCCTGGTCACAATGTCTTGTAGGGCCCCCCACCCCACCCACACAATCAAGTTTTTGATTTTTTTACTATTTGCTAGTAACACCCATAGATTGTATAATTACTGGATGGAGCCATGTGTGACATCGCCCATTGGTTTGTTAGGATCTGATTTGGGTCATCTTTTTCATCTGCGCCCAAAATTGCCTTTACGGGCGCAGACATCTTGGTTGCGGATGTGACGATTTTAGACTATAGGGAGGAGTAATCTAGCTAGCTAACAAATATTAATTGGGATGCTAAGGAAAACTGTATTAAAACATAATATTAAACAAAATGTAACGTTACTTACCGGAAAAAAGTGAAATGCCAACTGCTTTGAGTGTCTTGTCTTACAACCAAACGCCATAACCATGCCCTAAATGCCCCTTTGCTTTACCGCCAATTTTAAAATCAATAAAACCATAATTTAAAAAATGAACATCATAATAACCTGCAGAAGGTTTAAATCTAGCGATTGATACCATATTGAGGGCTTGGACCCAGAGGGGCGTAAGTGGCATTTTGGGTGAATATGAGTTCTTAATATCAAATTAAAGGTCTCGATGAGCTCTATCCAATGGTGCCAAAAAGACCTATCTGAGATCAAACTGTATTCAATAAAGCAACAAAACAAGAAAGACCTAATACAAAAGTGTGAGTAATGTTTGGAGCCAGAAGGGTGTAAGTAAACTGTAAGTAATGGCACTCTCTGAGGCAGAAAAGAGTTTGATGAATATTATGAAACAAACTGATGAATCCTATATTGAAGAAGTTGAAGATGACTCAGAGTTATTTTTGAATGCATTTCCTCACAAGAGTGATGACAGTTAGACATAATAGCAGCTTTCCGACAGCAGGGATTTTTTTGTAGTTCCTAGAACCTAACGTTCCTCAAAATTAATTAATTTTTTATAATTTGGTGATTATTTAGTTCCTCGCACCCCAGTTCCTATAACTCTTTCAGCTCCTACTTCAGAGCAGGGTCTTTCCCTTTTCCTAGGTCTACATTGATTGGTCCAACTTATAAATCATGTTTTGAAATTTTTTTATTTTTTTCAAGTTTGTTTGTCTGTTGCGTATATTACATATTATGCTGGAGCCTTTGTCTTCTGCGTTTCTCTGTTAAGTGGCTACTCAATTTAAATAAATATGACTCCAGCCTAGTTTTTAAACGCCGCCGTTCGAACTACGTTATGAAAACATATCAACAAAACACACTTTTTTAAATTGTATTTCAGCCTCGTAATCTGAATAAACAAACAGCAAGCCACTGAAGGAACCCAGCACTACTTGATCTGAAAACAACCAGATCATCCGCATACATAAGATGATTTACACACTTATCTCCAACCATACACCCAGTGTTACAAACATTCAACTGTGAAATGTGGTTGTATGTGGCGCTACGCTAAAGTCTAGTGACAACGCTATAAAAAGACCATTGCGGTGCTTGCGTCACTCCCTTATCCCTCCTACCAGTTCTAGAGCTCGAGATTTCTGCCCGAACCCGACGGGACCGTCCCTAACCCGTCGGGTTCGGGTTGATTCGGTCTTCATTTCTCACATATTTCACCAGGCACGTCGGGTTAGGGCCGGGTTCGGTCTGTAAATGTATTACGGTAATAAAAAATGTATAAAAACATATTTTGATATTGCAACCTTTCTTATAATTTAAGCAACTACTATCTATCTCAGTCAAATCGTTTCCTGTCCCCGCCCTTTTCCCCTCTCCCTGTGACTGATTTGTTGATGGTATCTAGAGAGAAATACGAAATCGCTTCTGGCGATTACAGTTTGTCAGCCCAGGAAAAGAAACCAAAGTCGGAGGTGTGGAAACACTTTGACAATGTGCATGGTGAAACTAATACACCGGTGGGTTAGGTGCAATATAAAAGTTGCCACAGTGTTTTTAAGTATGAGAGCATCCCAAACTGAACTTGACCTGTCTCAAAATGAAAGTGGAGACTGCTTATCGCGAATCATTCCTATATACAAATGCTGTTTTAAGAATTTGCTTATACAGTGATCAATTAATCAGCTTATAATGTTAATATTGGGTCTTGTCATCCAAATCAACATTTGAAATAAAATAAAGGTGTAGCCTAACGGTCTCCCCTAGAGAGTGATAGGCTATAGCCTAGAGAGATACAGTAAGTGAGTTCTCTCCTGTGTGTACCATTTCATGTTCGCATACTGTTTTTTGCTATTCTGCCCTTTAATTACCCATTGCAATGACATCTTTAGTCTAGTTTAGCGTCTGTGTCCAATAACGTAGGCTTGTATCATTGTCCAATAGATTGTTTCCAATCTAATCTAATCCAAGTTAATCTATCCCAGCATTCATTAATTCACATTTTTTTCTTGTATTTAAGTTAGTCATTGTTTTATGTTCCAGTCTGTGAAGTTGTCTTTGTTAAATAATATAGCCACGATTTTACCACACGTGGCTTTTTCATTTTGTGAATGTTTATCGTTAATAAAACAACGGTTATTTTCACCATTCCTTGCGCATTTGTCTCCATTCAAAATGTCGGGCTGTAAGTCAATTCGGGCTTCAAAAAGCTATCAAGGTGCCGGTTCGATCTCGGGTTCGGACAGATCTGTGTCAGGTTCGGTCATTAACTTTATCTAATCGGTTCCCCGAATTATTAGTATCAGGGCATTCATGCAGAATATTAATAAATATTAATGATATCATTTAGGGACACAGCATTTGATGAGGGGGAGAGAGGAGGAGATGGATGAGAGAGAGAGACACGTGGAGACAGCAGATGATGGAGGAAGAGAGACAGACAGGGAGACAGATCATGCAATTGATGAGGGACACATGGAGACAGAAGAGGATCGAGGGTCTGAGACAGTAGACATTGTGCTAGAATTTGTTCAGTAGGGAGTGGCTAACAGTGGCCAGGAAGAGAAGACAGAAGAAAATCGAGGGAGTGAGATAGTAGACATTGAGCCTGTTCAGGAGGGAGGGGTTGAAAGTGGCCAGGAAGAGGATGCCAACACACCACAAAGAGGAAGAAAATGACATGTTGAAAATTGGAAATGAAACCAACGTAAAAGGTTAAGAAATTCTGGCCAAAGCTACATTAATTTACATGGCATTCATGTTCCAGGAAGAAAGGTGAGGGAAAAGAACTGTGCCTGTTGTCGTAACAAAAGTAATCAGAACTTCCCAGAGACAGTGAGGGAAGGTATATTTAAACATTATTGGGAGATGGGAGATGCAGCAAGGCAGAAAGACTTCATTGTCAATCACGTTATCAAAAGAGGAAAAAAAACAGTGAAAACAACAATCAGAAGTGTGTTTAGCAAGTTCAGTGACTTTTATTACAGTCTGTACTGTTCAAATGGAAAAGTGAAATGAGAAATAGAAACAAATATTAATGAATAAGTTAAATGAAAATGAATTACTTGTTCAAGTGTTATTCAAGTGTTAATTATTCAATCAATTCCCCTTTTGACCAATTATTTTCTGCATTTTTCAGCAGATACGCCCAATATGTCCATAGAATACATGAAAATGTTTGGTGCCAAAAAGGCGTATCTGATGTTTTTGCCATATTTTTTCTATTTTAAAATGTTTTAGAACATGTTCATTGTGTTAATATGCCATAAGTTTATTACTTTAATACTCATTAATGTAAGTATGCTTGTGGTGGCAAAGTTGGTGGTTTAAGGTGATTAATACAGGTGATTAAAGTGTGGTCAAAATTTTGTTTTGTCACTCCTGTAAAGTCTTTAAAAAGCCACTTACGCCCCTCTGGCCCCAAGCCCTCGATATACTCATTATGAAAATGTATACTGAGGTACAAAATCAAGTATATTATGTCTCTCATTCTCATAGACTATTACAGAAACCAAGCTCTTTTGCAACCAGACGTATCGTCCCCAGCTGGAATTCAGATAGAATGCAGGTTTAAGGCACTTCCTCATTTGCGTCAATTTGCCAAACCGGATGCTCACCCTGTGGTAACACCTCTAGTGAGCAACTAGCAGGCATATGCAAGCACATAGTGCCTCACCTTTACCAATCCAGTTCTATGAATCAAATTCTTCCATAACTCACACACAAACACACACACACACCCATTAATGTTTCCTTCCTGTCTGTCTCTCTCCTGTCCTCTCCTCTTCGGCTCTCCAGGGGTTGCCGCTCTTTCTTCTCCTCTCCTCTTTCTGTAAGGAAAAGGGTGCAAACAGTATAGGTCAACTTGTCAAAAACCGTGAAAAATCTTAACTAAAGTTTCTTCCCCAAATGTTTTTTTACTCTTCTTTCTAATCTTTCTACTTTATACTAAAAGATTCTGCACTTATGTATTTAGCACTTTATTATTCAAGGCCACTGGGCACTTTGCCTGATGATTGAATGGTAATAGACACATTACAAGATGTAAGTGTTCTGGTATAATATTGGTTGCTTACAAATTACAATTGCTGGTGTATGACCTGTCCAAATATTGACAAATGTAGTCGCTTTGGATAAAAGTGTCTGCCAAATTCCCTAAATGTAAATGTAAAATAAAGCAGCTTGTTTTTTTGTTTTTTGATAATACTATATTTCATTTAACTTTATGACAGCCACATCCTGCTTGAGCACCTCCCGCCAATACTGTTTCTCTCCATCTAGCTGCGGAACTAGTTTAGCGTTCACAGTCCCGCTCCCAGTGACAGATAAGCGCCGAAGCAATGCTAACATACAATTACAATGCTCTGTTCTTTTCTAATGCTCACGCACACGTTCGGGGTGTTTCCAGTCAGAAAAAACCCTAACAAGTTTATTTTTCTTGGTAGGAAAAAGCATACAGGCAAAGCAATAAATACTACCTGTTGATGGTGATTAGGCGATCCAGTTTCTGAAAATGTTTTCCCTATTCGGCAGTTGACAGCATAGCTGATCATTAGTAAGGGAGCGCACCTTACCATCCAACCCCCCATCACGAGTTGAGGCTCGATATTTGCTCTTTCTATTATGAAAGGCAGCAGGTCCACGACCGATAAGAACAGCACGAGCATCCTCGTCGATTGCATCCCACTATGTCAGGTCAGACACCTGATTAAACCACTGCTCGCTGCTGCTGCTACCGGTACAGTTAGCAGGTTGTGCTGCGCTGCTAACACTAGCCTCCTCGGGTCCCTGGTTAGCTTGCTCGTCATGATCTACCACACATTCCGCACCCCGATTCTCCTACTGGGCCTGGCTACTTTTGAAGAATGTTTTGATAGATGGAACCTGTCTTAATAAAAAAAACTCAGTCTCCATTTCTCATTATCGTTTGCGTTTAGTACAACCGCTTCTCTCACTCATTTTCTTGACTTACAACGACAGATCCCACAGTCCGCTCAACTCAGCGCAGGTTTTTTTTAAGGCTGCCGGGAGCGGGTTGTTACGTCAGTGCTTTCCATACCTGCGCTTGACCAATTATGTAATTCTATTTAAATGAATACAAATATCAGCATGCCTTTTCTCTGGTTATACATGGTGTCATTATCTGAAATTTATTATTTTTTTCCTTTGCTTGGGCCCCAAGTGAGCATGGGCCCCTGGGCCCGTGCCCATAGTGCCCATTGGGTAATCCGGGCATGGGAATGACTACAGATAAGACGCAGCAGAACCGGCTTGTGGAATTATTGGAGGAGGTTAAACAGCTGCACCTTCAAATTATTGAAAAGGAAAAACGAATTGTGAAGCTTAAACGCAGGGGGGATGATCTGTAGCAGCACTCCCGGATGAACAACTTGCTCATCACCGGTATTCCAATCAAACCACGCTCGTACGCCTGCGCGGTAGTCCCGGACAGTGGAGCTGAGCCGGGGGAGAAGGAGGTGCGCTCAGTGGAGCAACAAGTGGCGATCTTTCTCCAGAGCAAAGGTGTAGAGCTAGACCTGGATAGCATTGAAGCATGCCACTCTCTACCTAGAAGGATCAATAATGACAGACCAGCAGTCATTCTGAGATTTGTCAACAGTTAAAACAAGGCCACAAACTCAAAGGGACAAATGTATATATAAATGAACACTTAACAAAGAAGAATGCAGACTTAGCCAGGAAAGCAAGATACCTCAAGAAAGAACGAAAAATCCAACACACATGGGTAACAAATCTTTATCAAGCTAAATGGGTCAGAGGAGGCAAATTTTTTATAGTAAGAACCATGGAGGAGTTGGACAAGTATCAATGATTACAATGCACATCAGTCATCTGGTAACATTAAAGTTAAAGATCTACATCTATGGCTATAATTGATGCAACAGAAGAATTATCAAATGCATTGGACAACAATAAATGTACCATTGGAATATTTATTGATTTGAAAAAAAGCCTTTGATACTATTAATTATGTAATACTACTTAGGAAACTGGAAAGGTATGTGATAAGAGGGGTGGCTGGAAACTGGATAAAAAGCTATTCGAGTAATAGAAAACAATTTGTGCAGATGGGTGAGCCCTCATCTAATTGTCATGTCATTTTTTGTGGTGTCCCCCAGGGGTCAGTATTGGGCCCTAAATTATATTTAATTTGTACATCAATGATATATTTAATGTTTCAAAATTACTTAAGTGTGTCTTGTTTGCAGATGATACCAACATTGTCTATTGTGATGACAATTATGATAGGGTTATTGATGTTGTAAATACGGAGCTAAGGAATATTTTTGATATATTAAAAAAAATGGATGGATAGTAATAAATTATCTTTAAATTTAAATAAAAACAAAGCCATATTATTTGGTAATTATAAGAAAAAAACGGATGTGACAATTGAGATTGATGGCATACCAATTGAAATTGTCTCTGAAATAAAAATTTTAGGAATTACAATAGATAACAAATTAACTTGGAAAACTCATATCAGACACATAAAAACCAAAGTTTCCAAAAGCCTTGCAAGAATAAACAAAGCCAAACATGTCCTTGATTACAATACACTCCGTATCTTGTATTGTTCCCTAATATTACCATATTTAACTTACTGTGTTGTAGTATGGGGAAATAACTATGATAACTCATTACAGTCACTACTTATCTTACAAAAAAGGGCTGTATACATGAATATTTAGAACATACAAATCCCCCTTTTTTTTTAATCAAAGTTATTAAAAATACACAAACTTGTTAAATTCAATATGGCACAATCTTTATTCAAAGCATTTCACAATCTATTACCTGCTAACATACAAAAGTTATTCATACAAAGAGAGCAGTTGTACAGTGCGAGGAGTTATGGGAACTTTCTAATACCAATGTTCAAAACCACCAGAAAGAGTTTCTGTGTGTCTGTATGCGGGGTCAAATTATGGACTAGTCTGGGGCTAGAAATTCCTTGTTGATGGCAGAGGTCAGAGGAGAATGGCCAGACTGGTTCGAGCAAATAGAAAGGCAACAGTAACTCAAGGCTAGAATTTTTACCGGCCAACCAAAATTGGACAATAGAAGATTGGAAAAACAATGCCTGGTTTTATGAGTCAAGATTTCTGCTGCATCCTTAAGATGGAAGGGTCAGAATTTGGCATTTACAACATGAAAGCATATATTTAATTCTCAACTGATAATTCTAAACTCAAATTGAAAGACAACATTTATTTGGTGAAAGTACAGTAAATAGAAATGGCAAAATGTAATTATGTACATTCAATCTGTTGAATATTTATTATGAATTGGCACTACTGGTATGACATTACACCACAGTACTCCTCTAATTCTATTAGCAACTGTTTATAATATTATCAGGAATTTCTAGGATTTGTGCAAGATTTCTAATATATCATGGCTAAACTCTTTGTGTCAAGACACAGTATGCGTTATTTCTAAGAACAGCTTTAATTCTGGTATGGAGGAAGACATGTTGTGTCATCAATAGTGGAGGTTCCATTGTTTACCTTAGCAAAGACTATGTAGGGTAAACAAATAGCTTTAGAATGCTGGAAAAAACATGTATTGACATGTTTTACACTTGAAACAAAATGCTACTTTTGGGGAATTAAAATGTATTCATTCTATAGTCAAACAAACAAATTTATTTTGAAGTGTTTTTTACATTAGTAGTTGTCTTTGTTAGATTCCCAGCCTAAACCCCAAAGGGCAAGCAACAAAGAGAATTGAAGCACAGTGACTTGAAAACAACTTCATAGTAGGTGGAACCTAGGAAGAAACCTAGAGATGGGCCAGCCCCAGGGAGTGGCCAGTCCTCTTCTGGCTGTACCGAGTCGGAAATCTGAAAGGTACACAACCGGTATTATTAGGGTCACATCATTCATCAGTGTACAATTGGGTTCTGGAGAGGGACAACTGGAGACACCAGGCAGAAAATGTGATCCCAACAGCAGGGACAGCAATGTCCTCCTAAAACATGTTCCTCTTAGGATCAACAAGACACCGGAAACATCAAAATGAGATCAACAAGACACCGGAAACATCCGAATGAGCATGCCTTAGACGCCATACCTCAACATATATCTCTGATTCCACATCTGTAATGCGAGTCCACATCTAATGCAAATCCACATCTAATGCAAGTCCACATTTAATGCGAGTCCACATCTAATGCGAGTCCACATCTAATGCGAGTTCACATCTCTAATGCGAGTCCACATCTAATGCGAGTCCACATCTAATGCGAGTTCACATCTCTAATGCGAGTCCACATCTCTAATGCGAGTCCACATCTCTAATGCGAGTCCACATCTCTAATGTGAGTCCACATCTCTAATGTGAGTCCACATCTAATGCGAGTTCACATCTCTAATGCGATTCCACATCTCTAATGCGAGTCCACATCTCTAATGCGAGTCCACAGCTAATGCGAGTCCACATCTAATGCGAGTTCACATCTCTAATGAGAGTCCACATCTCTAATGCGAGTCCACATCTCTAATGCGACTCCACATCTCTAATGCGAGTCCACATCTCTAATGCGAGTCCACAGCTAATGCAAGTCCACAGATAATGCAAGTCCACAGCTAATGCGAGTTCACATCTCTAATGAGAGTCCACATCTCTAATGCGAGTCAACATCTCTAATGCGAGTCCACATCTAATGCGAGGTTACATCTCTAATGAGAGTCCACATCTCTAATGCGAGTCCACATCTCTAATGTGAGTCCACATCTCTAATGTGAGTCCAGTAGCCTAACTATCAGTAAGCAGGGAATGCGATTGTCAAGGTTCACAGCAAGTGGAGGCAGGTGCGTCTTCAATGACAAGTATTTATTGCAACCAAACAGGAATTAACTGGACAAGAACACAAAACAAGAATCAATGAGCGACTAACAAACAGTAAAGACCATAATACACCTAACATGATAAGAACAAATGACCACACTACTAAACACATGAACAAGACCACATGAGAGAAACACTAAACCATAAACATGAATACCTTACTACACAGAACATCAACTTTACACTAGACACAAGAACATACTTTA